>OY744493.1:1937996-1996976 GCA_963556185.1 Pseudopediastrum boryanum
AGCAACGGCGGCAGGCGTAATAAACGGTGACAGAGGCTCCGCAGCAGTTGCGCGCCCAAAGGCCCACCCCCCCTGAGAGCTGTCCTTGGAAAGAAGGGGTGGCATTGGTCCTGAGGCCCCCTGATGGTTCTGGTCCTTGCCCACCAGGACGTCAGCGGCTATGGTGGCAGTGGCTAATATGTCAGGGTCAAAGGTGCCTGCATAGCAGTACATCAGGGTTTAGGGGTTAGGCTCTAGGGTTTACCCTGAGCTTATGGTAGGGGTGGCTAAGATGTCAGGGTCAAAGGTCCATGCATAGCAGAAACAAGGTTCAGGCTCTAGGGTTTAGGGTTTAGGCTTATCCTGACCCTAAAGTATGTAGGCGTGGCTAAGAGGTCAGGGTCAAAGGTGCCTGTGTAACAGTCACACTTATGTGTTAAACCTAAAACCCTAAAACCCTAAACCAGTACTTGCCGTGACCACAAGTATTCTGCTTCAGTGCCCGCACACCAGGGGAGGCCCATACCCATACTCTCTTCATCCTCTACACCAATGCCATCATCATCTATCTAGGGTTAGGGTTTACGGTTTATGACTAGTGGTTTAGGGTTTAGGTGTTAGACTCCACTTACCAGGAGAGGCCCATGGCCGTACTCTCATCCTCCAGCACCATCATCATCTTGTCAAGGTCAGGGTTTAGGGTACATTATTTAGGGTCTTAGATTTTAGCCTCCACTCACCAGGGAGGCCCAGGGCCACATCAGCACCATCATCGGAGGTTGGGTACAGGGTATCAAAGCAGGGGAGAGTGATGCGACAAGAAAAGCACGGTATGTCATGCAGTGCTGAAAGCGAGGAAAGCAGGGTACAGCGAACAAAGCAGGTTGCCCACCACCCCAAACCTAGATCTTGTCCTGTGAGCTGATCGATGAGCTAAAATGGGTGGCAGGCGTGCTGAAAAGCTGAATACATCATCATCTTGTTACGATTAGGGTTTAAAGTTACGGTTAGGGTTTATGGTTACGGTTTTGGTCTTAGGTGTAGACATGTACCAGTCACCCAGGGCCATGCTCTCCATGTCAGCGCCGTCATCAATCTATCCAGTGTTAGGGTTTACGATTTAAGTTTGAGGTTTAGGGTTTAGGCTCTGGCTGCCATGTACCACTCACCAGGGAGGTCCAGGGCCATGCTCTCCTCCTCTGCATCAGCGCCGTCATCATCTCGTTAAGTTTCACGAATAAAATCTAGGTTTTAGGGTTAAGGCTTAGGGTTTAGGGTTTAGGCCTTGACTCACCAGGGAGGCCCAGGGCCATGCTCTCATCCTCCACATCAATGCCGTCATCATCTAGCTCGATTTCTTCTCCTCCTCCACCCCCCTCGTCCAACTGTATGTTGCTGCTGCTCTTCTTGACAGAGTAATTACATTCCTGCGCTGCTACTGCAACTAGATGGTGATCCCCCCTAGCACACAAACAAATCAAAACAAGAAATTCGAATCATTTTGCTTAGAAATAGCTTGGGAAAGTGCTGAAGATAAAGTTTGAAAGAGAGGCTTGCTTAAGAAGCTTGAAAAATGGGCTTGATTGAATCCTTTAACTTGCATCTTTTTACTTTGCACTTTGGGAGACAGCAGGTGGAACCAGTGGAAGTCTCCACTATAAACAGCTGCAAGTTGATCCATTCCTTACTAATCAGCTATGTCACCCTTTGTAACGTGACAGAGTGTCCCTCCGTCACTGATGCAAAGCAGTCACTGCAACAGAACGTCTTCACCATTATGAAAATACAATAACATATGATTATACAGTCACAATCGTGTTGTGCATCTATATGCTGACATCAGCCTGGTCTTGCACCATTCTGAACCCTCCTGCCTTCTTATAAGATTTCATGACATGCCATAGCAAAAAATGCCATAGGCCCCATCATTGAATCCAAGCAGTCAGTGCAACAGAGGGTCTTCACCATTATGTGGTTATAAATAAAAATCTCTTCACAAATTACGAAGATCTAACACATAATTATATACTATTTACATTGAGAGTAGAATTATGAAAATACAATGGGAATACTATAATACAGTCACAATCGTGTTGTGCAACTATATGCTGACATCGTCCTCGTGTTACACCATTCTAAACCCTCCTGCAATCAGCTAAACCTGCAAACCCTATGCCACCCTTAGCAATGGCTTATGTCCGTCTAGTACCCCGTAAAACATGGAGAAAGACCTATTTCACCATCACAGATTGAGCATAATTCTATCTGTTTCTCACCCTCACACCACTAAAACAACTGGTTGGAGTCATGCTTGGCTGCTGCACGGCCCGATTGGATGTTTAATCATTCCTATTAATAACATACAGAGGATATTGAGCATGGACTCACCTCCCACACCCCTTGACCCCAAAACCCCGTTTTGCCAGAAACCGCACCTCAGTGATGCACTGCATCTCTATCTCAAACAGAAGTGGTCTCTCTTAACAAACAGAAGAATAAATTTCTGCAACACCCCACTAACAAACTGGTTGGAGTCATGCTTGGGTGCTGTGCGGCCCTGAGGGCTGTCCAGTAGTCTCTCTTATCATTATGACATTTCATGATATGCCATAGCAGAAAGTGCCATAGGCCCCGCACCTCAAGCTGTCACAAAGAACAGCGAGGTGGAACAGAGTACGAGTTACCATTGGCATGTATGACAACATATGCCTAGACAGTGGTCTCTCTTAGCAAATTGCCCGTGGCCTCACCTCCCACAGCCCTTGAGCCATTGTTGCAGATCCGCTGGTGGTGGTGGTAGTGCATTCCCCACGTTCCACGTAGCACACATCACATTAAGTGGGCCACTAATACCCTGTAATACACAGCATGTAAACCCTTAACATGCGGTGCATGGGCAGACAGAAAAGGTTTAGGGTTTAGGGTAATGCACTAAGACCCTAATCATTTTGAACCCAAATGGTGTGGTGAGATGCAACCAGCCCTGGTTGCCCAAGCAGATGTCAACGCCGTGAATAATTCAGGGTTTTGGAATAGGAACCTACCACAGGTAAGTGCCTAGCAAGGGATCTAGGGTGGGTTGGTGGCAGCCATTGTGTGAGTCTTGGACAGGAGCTTGAGTATGCCGTTGGAGCCTAAGTTGGTTCCTTGTGGGTGGCGCTGCCCCCACAGGCCCCCCGCTTCTGACGGGGCCATTTGGTAATTGGTAATTGGGAAGTGCAGCCTTTACTGCAGGATGTTTTGAGATCAGCAGCATAGCAATGCATTCTATGCTTAGCATCATCAATCTTATAATCGATTGTATCTTATAGTGAAAGCTTCGGGCAGACTTTAGGAAGACCCCCCTGCAAGCTCCGTTATAAAAAACAAAGACCCTCGGAGGGCCTCGGAAATGTCGCAGGAATAATGGCGAAATGTGCTAAAACATTGTGTTTTTGGCCACAAATGACTCCAAAAGGGCTAAAACGAACCGAAACGCCCTGTGAAGTGTCGTCAAATTTTAGGAAAATTAGGAAATTTAGGAAATTTAGGGAATTTAGGGAATTCAGGAAATTTGAATTTTTTTAAAGGAAATTTGAAAAGGAAATTAAAGGAAACTGCACTCGTTTTGAACTCCGAAGAAGTCGCTAGGATGCTCTATATTTTGGGAGATTTCAAAAATTGCCCGAAATCTTCAAAGATACAAAGTAAGATATGTTCACTGATCTCTCAGTGAGTACAACATTTAAATGTGGAGCATGCAATTACAATCTGCAATCTGCAATTACAATTAAAAGTAGTTGTTAAAAAAATCAGACTAGAAGTTAATAAGCGAGTAACTGGATTTGGTCTTGCGTTTTGATTGATTGAATTACAATTGAAGGTCACCTGCTGGTCCCAGCCCCGCAGGTAGCACCTACCACCGCCTCTTTATGTGACAGCTTGAGGGGCGGGGCTGATGGCAGTTTTTCTGTCATGCAAGGATTCACTGCCCTGAGAAAGTTGCTCACAAAAGTTGATCACGAAAGATGCAGAGTGCATTGTTTTGGCCATATCTTAGATTTTTGTTTCTTTTGTTGTTTTGGATTCCAGAAGGCCAGCGTGTCTTAGACCCACCCAATACAGATGCATGCTAATGTGCATTGCAAATCCAAATTGGGCTCATGGGAGACGAACAAAATAGAAACCGTTCTCCAAATACCCAATCCATAATCATACTACCCTAAACCTCCTCTCCCCACCCACCTGACTGAATGCTGACATTAACTGCACCTCATATTCAGCACCCGCTAAAACAGTGGTGCATGCTGCCGTTATCCCTGGGTGCCAGACCCTAAAGTATGCCTCCTCTCCCCACCCACCTGACTGAATGCTGACATTAACTGCACCTCATATTCAGCACCCAACAAAAAGAAGACTCTTCCTCAATCCCTCCCCCTTGTCCTAATTATACTACCCTAAACCTCCTCTCCCCACCCACCTGACTGAATTCTGACATTAACTGCACCTCATATTCAGCACCCGCTAAAACAGTGGTGCATGCTGCCGTTATCCCTGGGTGCCAGACCCTAACGTATGCCTCCTCTCCCCACCCACCTGACTGAATGCTGACATTAACTGCACCTCAAATTCAGCCCCCAACAAAAAGAAGACTCTTCCTCAATCCCTCCCCCTTGTCCTAATTATACTACCCTAAACCTCCTCTCCCCACCCACCTGACTGAATGCTGACATTAACTGCACCTCATATTCAGCACCCGCTAAAACAGTGGTGCATGCTGCCGTTATCCCTGGGTGCCAGACCCTAAAGTATGCCTCCTCTCCCCACCCACCTGACTGAATGCTGACATTAACTGCACCTCATATTCAGCACCCAACAAAAAGAAGACTCTTCCTCAATCCCTCCCCCTTGTCCTAATTATACTACCCTAAACCTCCTCTCCCCACCCACCTGACTGAATTCTGACATTAACTGCACCTCATATTCAGCACCCGCTAAAACAGTGGTGCATGCTGCCGTTATCCCTGGGTGCCAGACCCTAACGTATGCCTCCTCTCCCCACCCACCTGACTGAATGCTGACATTAACTGCACCTCAAATTCAGCCCCCAACAAAAAGAAGACTCTTCCTCAATCCCTCCCCCTTGTCCTAATTATACTACCCTAAACCTCCTCTCCCCACCCACCTGACTGAATGCTGACATTAACTGCACCTCATATTCAGCACCCGCTAAAACAGTGGTGCATGCTGCCGTTATCCCTGGGTGCCAGACCCTAACGTATGCCTCCTCTCCCCACCCACCTGACTGAATGCTGACATTAACTGCACCTCATATTCAGCACCCGCTAAAACAGTGGTGCATGCTGCCGTTATCCCTGGGTGCCAGACCCTAACGTATGCCTCCTCTCCCCACCCACCTGACTGAATGCTGACATTAACTGCACCTCATATTCAGCACCCGCTAAAACAGTGGTGCATGCTGCCGTTATCCCTGGGTGCCAGACCCTAACGTATGCCTCCTCTCCCCACCCACCTGACTGAATGCTGACATTAACTGCACCTCATATTCAGCACCCGCTAAAACAGTGGTGCATGCTGCCGTTATCCCTGGGTGCCAGACCCTAACGTATGCCTCCTCTCCCCACCCACCTGACTGAATGCTGACATTAACTGCACCTCATATTCAGCACCCGCTAAAACAGTGGTGCATGCTGCCGTTATCCCTGGGTGCCAGACCCTAACGTATGCCTCCTCTCCCCACCCACCTGACTGAATGCTGACATTAACTGCACCTCATATTCAGCACCCGCTAAAACAGTGGTGCATGCTGCCGTTATCCCTGGGTGCCAGACCCTAACGTATGCCTCCTCTCCCCACCCACCTGACTGAATGCTGACATTAACTGCACCTCATATTCAGCACCCGCTAAAACAGTGGTGCATGCTGCCGTTATCCCTGGGTGCCAGACCCTAACGTATGCCTCCTCTCCCCACCCACCTGACTGAATGCTGACATTAACTGCACCTCATATTCAGCACCCGCTAAAACAGTGGTGCATGCTGCCGTTATCCCTGGGTGCCAGACCATAACGTATGCCTCCTCTCCCCACCCACCTGACTGAATGCTGACATTAACTGCACCTCATATTCAGCACCCGCTAAAACAGTGGTGCATGCTGCCGTTATCCCTGGGTGCCAGACCCTAACGTATGCCTCCTCTCCCCACCCACCTGACTGAATGCTGACATTAACTGCACCTCATATTCAGCACCCGCTAAAACAGTGGTGCATGCTGCCGTTATCCCTGGGTGCCAGACCCTAACGTATGCCTCCTCTCCCCACCCACCTGACTGAATGCTGACATTAACTGCACCTCAAATTCAGCCCCCAACAAAAAGAAGACTCTTCCTCAATCCCTCCCCCTTGTCCTAATTATACTACCCTAAACCTCCTCTCCCCACCCACCTGACTGAATGCTGAAACCACCTGCACCTCAAGTTCAGCCAACAAAACAACACCGGTTCTTCCTCAATCATGTTTATTGCTACTTCCAATCATTCCCCTGATTCTAATCTCTCTTGGCTAATCATTCCCCTGATTCTAATCTCTCTTGGCTAATCATTCCCCTGATTCTAATCTCTCTTGGCTAATCATTCCCCTGATTCTAATCTCTCTTGGCTAATCATTCTACCAGAAACTCCCCACCCACCTGGCTGAATGCTGAGAACACCTGCACCTCAAGTTCAGCCCCTGGCACAGCTTTGCCCATGCGGTCACATAGCTGCAAGCTGCGAGGCTGGACCCACTCATGAGGTGCTGCTTCAACATCTGAGATGAGAAACTTCACCTGGCCAAGCAGCTCCGATACTGCAGCAAAATGTAGGGTTTTGGGTTTAGCATTAGGGGTTTAGAGATAAATGATTAGGGTTTAGGGTTTAGGCACCTGTCCAAGCAGCTCTAATACTGCAGCACATCAGCAGCAACAACAGCAGGATAACGAGAGGGTATGGGTGGATATGAAAAATGACAGGAGGCCTGAATGAACAGTTAGTGAGCTCTTGCCAGCATAAAGCAGCAAGAGCAGCTCTACTACTGCAGCAAATCAGCAGCAGCAGCAATAGCCTATCTAAGACTTCCGCTTAACACCAAGATGTGGCTGCAGCCTGAATGCAGAACTATTACGGTCACCCGCGGCCGCTTAAGCAAGGAAAGCACCAGCAGCAGCAGCAACAGCCTCAGAGGGCGACTTCACCGGAAGATGGGTAGACATCTGAATGCATCAGTATTACAGTCAATCTGGCCTTCAAAATAAAAGCAGAAGCAAAGCAGCAGCAGCAGCAGTAAAGATGGCAAGATCGGTGGAATGCCTATAGAGGCCTAAACCCGGCCAGCTTCTGAACTCTAGTTTAGGGTTTAGGCCTCTATAGACCCTAGAACACTACATTCAGGAGCAGTACTACCAGTGACTGCAAACTTACGTTGCGGAAAGAGTGTGGCCTTCCTCTTGACCTTGAGTGTGACATGTGCATTACCATGGTCCACTGGTAAGGAGAAGTTCAGCAGCTCCCTCCAGATTGGGCGACCAGCCTGAACAAAATACAAAACAAGATCCGGTAAAGTCAGGCCATTCGCTCTTTCAGTTTGAGTTTAGGGTTTAGGGTCTAGGTCCCTTTAGACCCGAAACCAAATCCATACATTGGGCAAGTAGCCTGCACAAGATGACAAGATTTGGTAGGGTCAGGCCAGTCATCCTTTCAGTTTGGGTTTAGGTTTAAGCCCCTTTAGACCCTACACCTCTCCGAATTGATCTGGCAGCATAATACAACAGGATCTGGCCGGATCATATCCCCGTGCAGGTAAAACCCCCACATCGAGAGTAAGCTTATTGTCAGCAGCAGCCTATTCAGCTTTTTCAGCACGCCTGCCAGCCCATTTCAGCTCATCGATCAGCTCACAGGACAAGATCTAGGTTTGGGGTGCTGGTTGCAACCTGCTTTGCTCGCTGTACCCTGCGTATCTCGCTTTCAGCACTGCATGACATACCGTGCTTTTCTTGTCGCATCACTCTCCCCTGCTTTGATTACCTGTACCCAACCTCCGGATCAGATCAGTAACTATCTCAGTCTAATAAGATGACACATATGTGCTGAACCATCACTAGGGCTTGAGGGGTTGTGAGAGCCCCTGTTATACCTGAGTCCGTGCCATAGAAACATGTCTGGCTCAAAGAAAAAGTGGTTGCATTCAAAACATTCAAGCTCTGTACTGTATGAAAGAAGCTTTGGTAAAAGCATGGTACAACCTTTGTATCAGGTAAGCATTGTATTGCATGTCTACCGAGCACTGACTTACTCTGCTCCTGAAAACATATGAAGTCTTGCGTATTCTGCTCCGCCTCGCTTGATGGCTTGAGGTGCCGGACTCATGGCACTTTTTGCTATGGCATCTCATATGAATAATAACAGTCTTCCCAGGGGCTCTCCTGCTCTACTTTTTGTTACTGCTCTTTCGAGCTTCTCTTTCACATCTCCTTTGTTGTGGCGGTGTGTGTCTCCATCAAGCACCTCTCACTCTTACTGCTGTCTACATTGTGACACCTGCTGTTACTGCGCTACGAAGTTGAGGGTTTAGGGTTTAGGGTCCCTAACCCTAAACCCTAAACCCTAACCCTAGAAGCTCCTGCCTGCTTATGCACAGTCTTCCATCTTAGTTTCCCGCTGGCTTGTAACTGCACCTAGACATCTGTGTCGTGGCCGGGGGCAGGACACTAGAAGAAAGCATGGGAGGCTGCTTGAAGAGTGTTTAGGGTTGAGGGCTAGATTTTAGGGTGCCCTAAGCCCTAAACCCTGCTTGAATCCGCTATTACAATGCGTGCCCCCTCGCACACTGGCACTGCATCCAATAACTTTGTAACCAACGACACACCCAATAACACCAAAAAACCCATAAACAAAACCTTCAAAGCCATCCACGTACCCCCCCCCCACCCCCCAGCACTCCCCCCCACCCTGCACCCACCGCCTCGACCAGCACCGTCCTCTTGCTTGCTCCAGCTACCTTCACCTTCACAAAGAGCTTCTGAGTGGCAGTGCCTTTCCTCAGTGGCAGGCCTCTGGCTTCTTTCACTAACACACAGAAACGGATGAGGGACCTGCGGCTGCTGCTGCTGCTGCTGTTGCCACGAGAAGCCCCTAACGATGTGCTGGGGAAAGCGGTGCTGCTGCTGCGAGGTGGGAGAGTGTAATAGAGGCAAACAATTTGGGAATACATATAGCATGTCTATGATAAATGTTGGATTTTTGGGTAGGACATTATCAAAAGAATTCACAGGAGTTGGACTAAAGGGCATGACATGTGGAAGTGTGGTGCCCCTAGTGGGTGGACAGAACAGCGTATGTAGGAGACAGTTGCACATTAATGCTGATATAATTATAATTGAGGTCGGCTGTGTATTATTGTGTGGGACATGGTCCAAACTCTATATGCCTTGATGGATTGGTGCACCAAGAGGGGTTATACACCAATGCATGGGAAACAATAAATTGAAAAATGGGGCTATGGGCTGGTGACTAATACATCATGTTAAGGCCAGCAGGTTGAGCTGCTTGCATGGAATCACGAGAGGCCGGTTTAAGGTGCCAAGAACAGTACTGAGGTAGGAGTCTGCGCACTGTCCAGAACTGCACATGGGTTGCGCTGCAGAAGGACTGACCTTTCGATTGAATATGTGAGCGAGGTTGCCTCGGATAGGTTTGCCTGCCCTGTCTGCCTTTGCACACTCTTTCCAGCTTGTTGCCACCGAGCGCGGACAAGTTCCCTGCGGTCTGGAAAGATGCAAGCGGGAGCAGCTGCTCAGATAAGACCAAAGCCTCGTTTTGCTCACGGATGATAGGAGCTATGTAAGGGGCAGCTACGGCGTTCATAGCAGTCTGTGTACGAGCATACGGAAGTTGAGAGTACCTGAGTCTGACTCTTTACAGCTCATCGGTAGCACCGGTAGGCCAGACAAGGAGCATCAAACGGCACCGTACATGCGAATTCTTGACCTTGCATACTACGCTAACGTGACAAGAATAAGGCTTTTGCTGGGTTTCAATGATCTTGACCAGGTGAAGGGGGTGGAGATAGCGATGCCCATGGCGGACCTGGGAGCAGGGAGGGGGAATCGGAGCTTTGCAGCAGAGCAGCGATGACAAGTGGCCGTCAAAGCGTAGAATTCCAATGCCAGGAGGCGGAGAATGTAAGCCTGGGCCCCTGATAGATCAGTAGTGAGTACGAGTGCCTCGGGTGAGTGAGAGTAATGAGAGTCAAGCGGCAACGGTTGCGCTCAGTCCGTCTTTCTGCCTTGAACAATGCTAGCTAGGACCTTCAGGTAATACCATTACTTGTGTGATGCGTGTCCGGCAGTATCTCACCCCAGTTTACCTTCCGTAGCACAAAGGGGTCAGACGCTCGCCACGTCTGCCCATCTCAGGAGGCCCCCGTCCTCTGTCACTGCCTTGCTCGATTGACGTAGCTTGGTACAATAGTGCAGCTTTAAACAGCAGACGAGGTATGGGCAACGCCCTTGTGTGCTTTGAGAAGGGGCATTGGGATTCGCACTCCCATGTCCATGCCCACTACAAGCCTGCACGGGAGCCAAAACAGGATATGACCCAGCCACTATCGCATTACTTCATCTCAAGGTACCAGGGTTGTAATGCTCCCCAGAAATAGGAGCTGTAGTGGGTTCTGTAGTGGGTGGGCACCAAGGCCGCATGTCTTTCTCCTCTCTACCTGGGCAGATGCAGTCTGAAAGCAAGGCCAGCAGCATTTCTTGACAGCCCCGAGTACCCTGAGCAACTTCCTTTGAGCGACTTCAAAGTGGCATACCGTGTAAGACTCGTAAAGCTACCGCAACGGGCCTGGGACGGTCCCCTAAGCAATCGCAGAATGCAGAAGCTCGCTCCGCCGCGATTTTGGACTGCCATCTAACACTCAAAACGTGCCGATCTGCTGCAGTGGACATAACAGCTACCTAGAAGGCAACCAGTTGACATCTGACTCCGGCACTCGGACCATCGACTACGGCCTGAGGCACGGCTGTCGAGTCATTGAGTTGGACGTCTACGATGGACCCAAAGGGGAGCCAGTCTGCAAGCATGGAGGTAAGACCTAGCACGTGCTGGCACTTATCGGTCTTCAGAAAATCATCAGTCTACAGTACTGTCCTTGGCGTTTGTCTATGCATATCTTGTCATTACATTACCTGCATGTATGCCAAAGACAACCCGTATTCTGTTCCACCTCGCTGTTTCTTGGACGGCTTTAAGTGCGGGGTCTAGGGCGTTTTTTTGCTATGGTGCATCATGAAAACATAGAGTTCTTCTTCGCGATGCTTCGCAGGTACCTTGACAAGCTCTGTGAGATTTGATCAGTGCGTGAAGACTATTGCCAAGCATGGCTTCCAGCACAGGTGAGGTCCAACAGATGCTACCCTCCCTAGCGTGATGCTGCCGTGCCGATAGGACTAACTGGCAGTCGCTGCATATCAATAGAACCTGCAATTTGCGAAATCAAAGCAATTTTGGTCAGTTAAAAGCGCTCCATGTTCCACAGCAAAGTTATTCTTTTCTCTGTAGATCCATGATAGCTTGAGTACAGATGCGGCTTTGCACACCAGTCCTGCTTAGAGTAGAGCTGCGCTAACATCAGACATGTCATAGCTCTAACCAACATGATTCTAATCTAGAATTTGCAATGTTCTATGACTGCTGACCACTTGTGGCACACAAGCCCACCCACGTTGTAAGTTCCATCTCATTGTAGCTTGATTGACATGCAGTTGGCTATCAATGCCTTACCACCAGTACTTGCAACTATATCACATGCTAAACTCTCTTCAAGTCCAGAGCTTTTCTATGAGCCCGCTGCATACCAAGTCTTTTTGGTATCAATGGCCCCGGCTGAAGCAGTCAACTTTGCAGACTTTATCTTCTACTCACTCAAATCTAGCCTCTGGCCTTCAGTTTCTGACCTAGCAAGTTCTTTGGGTACCTTGTCTGCGCCTTGCAGCTCCTATCCTGTCATTCTCACGCTGTGAATGAGGGCAAGAGTGCCTTGTTGTTCACCTGAGGGTTTCACACATTCTAATGACAGTCTCAACATACCGATCAAATAGTTTTTAAAGTTTATACTACCTGTTTTGGCTGTTTTGGCCCGCTTCATCCTTGCAGCCCCTACCCTGTCATCCTCACGCTAGAGAACCATGCTGGCGTGGAGCAGCAGGGCATAATGGCAGCACACCTTCAGCACATCCTAGGCCCCCACCTCTTCACCCCCACAGCAGAACAGCTAACGAGCTCCACAGCTTGGCTGAGCCCAGAAGCCCTCCAGCATAAGGTCCTCATCCGAATGAAAGTCAAAGACACGACGAACCCGGATCTCGCCCAAATCGTGTACATCCGTAACACAGGGATTAAGGGGTATGACATCACAGCGGGACCGGCCACGCCGGCTAGCCACAGCTTACCGGAGACGAAGCTCCCGGCAGTGCCGGAGTATGCCGTCACGCTGGACGGTGGGCGCAGTCACTCGATGCTTAAGAAGGCGAGCTCAGCTAGGCATGCAAAGTCGGTGAAGAGTGGGGACAGCAGGAGCAGCATAGGGTCTCAAAACCCGAAGGCAGCGGAGGATAGCTTCGACCAAGGGAGGAAGGTATCGGGGAACTTGGACGCCGTGACGACATCGGCGGCGCCGCAAGACGTTACTGCAACGGTAGAGACGATGGACACGGCTAAGCCGGAAAGGGTCAAGAGCGGGACGCATGGCTGGGGTTGGCAAGGGGGGAAAGATCGTGGGAAAGATGCTGCAGCAGCTGCAGAAGCAGCAGCCGCGCAGCTGCAGGAGGCAGAGGAGCAGGACGACACATGCTTCGACGATGAAGCTTCTGTTACGGGGGACTGCAGTTTGAAGACGCCTGCTTTGGCCAACGTGCTGCGGTACAGCTTAAAGCATCTTCTACGGGTATATCCCAGTGGGAAGCGGATGTTAAACAACAGCAATCCCAGCCCCATGCCGTCATGGGCGGTTGGTGCGAGCTTGGCGGCTTTGAATTGGCAGCTAGCGGATGAGCCCATGTGGATCAATGAAGCGTTCTTTGCAAGGCAGGAAAGCTGGTAAGGATGCTGGGGGAATACCTGGGAAATAGGTACTCTGGGGTAGGTGGTCCTCACTAAGTAGGCCTACTTCCTTAATTGTACGCCACAAATGGTGTGTGCGTAGATGTAACCATGTAACCATGGGAAATAGGGAAAGAAGGAGCAGTCATCACTGCCCGTAGCAGCAGTGGGAGATAGGGAGAAGGTATCGGCATGGAGGGCAACTTAGGGGTTGTGAGTATGAAGGATATGAACGCTTTTGTGCATGGCGTTCAGGGGCTCTGATAAGCAGCAGTTGGCCAAGTTGAGGGCATGATTATGTTTGCCTTTGACGATATGCAGCTGGATTCGTTGTGCAGGGTTAACAGCACCAGAAATTGGTGCACTAGAACAGAGCAGAATGGAGAATCCAAATGCGTCTCTATGAATCACTAATCGCAGAGCATGTGCGCCTTCAAGTATCCATACCCCTTTGCACCGTCAACAAGATGCCAGGCAGGGCAGATGAATGAATGTAACACCACTATGCTTAAGAATTGAATTATATTCTGAATGTCCTGGTGTGTGCAACTTCAGCTTGTCGTGGCAAATCCAGCAAGCTTATGTTGGGGGGGGGGGGGGGGGGGGCATTCCCCTCAACCAACCCCCCCACCCCACCCCCCACCCCACCTCCATTCCCCCGACCGCACCCCCACCCACCCCCCACCTGACACCCCCCCCCCCCGTTCCTGCTCCTTTCTTCTTGTTGCCGCTGCAGTGGTTACATCCTGAAACCTGACTGGATGCGGAACGATCTGCCAGTAGATGGTCTACCAGAGCGCCAGCCTCGCACTCTGGCTATCACCATATACTCAGCGCACAAATTCCAGGGGCGGAAGATGGGTTTTTACAAGGATGACCCCTACGTAAGTGCTGAAGTTGCATACTTGATATTGAGTGATGCTTTCTAATCTGCTCCAATGTCGGTCGCTAGGTACTGTGTGCTGTTACGAGCTCACTGTTCTAGCGTCTAGTTGCATGGGGGTTGAATAAATAGTAGCAGTAATTACACTAGGACAGGTAGATATAACTTCCATCAGACTTGCAGCGGAGGTTCTGCTGTTTTGGTGTTAAGTGTGCAGGGGGGGTAGAAAGGTTTTTGGCATAGCTGGTTTTGCGTTTTGATTGATTGATCGGGGGGGGGGGGGGGAGGTAAGGCTCTGTTTGAGAAGGGTACGCTGTTGTGAATTTGTGGGAGGGTCACATTTGCATGCTAAGGCAGGGCCATGCCATACAGAAGATGATTATTTTGTTGCTGCCTTTATATCGAATGAGCATCAGCCTTCGTTGCAATTAGCTGTCGGCCAGTTAACTCCTGTTGGGGAGTGCTCGTAACGATAGGACACAATGTCTACGACAGCAAGGAAGCACTGGAGGCCATCCATTTGCAGATATGCAGGGGTCTTGATTCTTGCTACTGACTGCATAGACCGATTCATGTGATGCCCGCTGGTAGCTGTGTATCAAATATCCTCACATGGTTGGCAGTTACGTAGTTCATTTTATCGTGGCACCCTGATGCGAGGGCTGATTTATGCCTCTCATGGAAAAGACCCGGGTTCGAGTCCCACCTCCGACATTTTTCTCCTTTTCTCATGTTTAGGTGGAGCTGAAGATCCAGGGCATGCCCTGCGACATAGACTACAAACGCACCAAGCACGTCTATGACTCCGGCCGCCTCGTCGTCAACGAGACGTACCGCTTCCCCATCCACTACCCAGAGATGGCTGTCCTGCTCATTCTGCTCAAAGACATGGACGTAGGCACGTTGGATCCCGTGCATGGTTACGCCTCCCTCCCCCTGTCGACCCTTGCCCACGGGGAGTATCAGATCCCATTGGCCAAGCCGTACAAAATGGGCGCACGGGTGGAGTATCTTCGGATGTGGGTGAAAGTGAAGTTAGAGTGGGAGGATGGGCCAGTGGCAGCAGCAGAGGTTGAGGGGAAGGACGTGGGGTTAGCTAAGACGCTGCAGCAGCAGGTGGGACAGGGGGAGGTGGCGCGGGGGATGCCGGCAGCTTTGAAAAAAGATGTGGCTGCACCAATGGGTGTGGTCACGGCATAATAGCCCCTGTGTAGCGAAATGGGCGTGCCGGCAGTATTGAAAGCGGATGTGGCTGCGGCGCTGGGTATGGTTACGGCGTAGGCGGGGGTGTGACAGGCAGATTGCTGCGTAGGGGTATGGAAGTGCTGGCTGCATTAAAAGCAGATGAGGCCGGGCTGTTGGGAATGGTCACGGCACATTCAGCCGTTCTGTAGCGGTAGGGAGGTGCCGGCAGCATTGAAAGCAGATGTGGCTGCACCAATGGGTCTGGTCAACAGATAGTTTTGGAGGTCACAGCGCAGATGGCTGTGTAGGGGTAGGGACCCACGGGCAGCACTGGGGACAGATGTGGCGGGGCTGTTGGGAATGGTCACGGCACATTCAGCCGTTCTGTAGGAAGAGGGACGTGCCGACAGCTTTGGAAGCTGATGTGGCTGTGCCGTTGGGTATTGTCACGGCCTAGTTAGCCAGTGCTTAGCGGTAGGGAAAGGGGGGCAGCAGCTATGAATGAAGATGTTGCCGCTTTGGTGGATGTGTCGGCGGCATCATTGGGCTTTGGTTGATGAGAATGTGGGGGCAGCTGTAAAGTGAGTTGTGGTGGCACCGGCGGGTACGTTTATGGCCTTGGTGGGTTTGGTAGGGACTCCGACGAGGGGGGAGGGGGGGCGGGCTGGGCTTAGTGGTGACTCGGACAGGGAGAGGGGGCTACGAGGGCTTGGTAGTGACTCCGGGGGGGGGGGGGCATAGGTAACCTTGGTAGTGACTAGGGGGTGGGGAAGTGGAGAGGGGGCCCATGAGTGCGCTTGGTGGTGACCCTGAGGGGGGGGCCCGGGTAGACTAGTGGGAGGGGGGGCATGGGTGAGCTTGACAGTGACTCTGAGAGGGGGGAGTGGGGGGAACGGCGCCATGGGTGGGCTTGGTAGTGACTCTGACATTGACTCCGAGAGGGGGGGAAGTGCAGCGGACTGTGTTATGGTGATCCAGGTCGGTGGTGAGAGCAACAAATGCTGTAGATAAAGATGTGAGGTTGCTTCAGTTATGATGCTGGGAGCAGCCGGTCTCACGTCAAAAGCACGGGCAATATGCAGGGGTTTGAGCAGCTATCCCCTAGGTGTTTGAGTTTATCTGGGTTTAGGGTTTAAGCTTCTCAACCAGGGGTTTCCAACAGCTATGGAAAGAGATGTGGCTGCGGCGGTGGATAAGGTGACGGCATAAGAGAGAGGGTTGCAGACAACTACAGAAAGTCGGATGGGTGGCCGAACTTTGGGGAAGGTATGGCATACAGAGAGGGAGAGAGAGCTACACGAGGAGATCGTGTATTGTTCTCCAGCGTGGGATTGTGGGAAGGGTTCCTTGGTGTGGAGATTACATGTAGCCCTTACCTTTGTCGGTGATGCTATATGAGAGGGTGGGTCAGAATGGAGCAGGAGGTAACTGTTGGTGAGCAGCAGGGTTGGTATTGCTGGGTACTTGAGAAGAGTAATCAGAAGAATGTGTGGGATTAGATGAGTGGGTAAATACTTTGAACCAATTGGGGTTTCTGCAGCCACGCATTCAGCTACGTAGCTGAATTCAAATGAGTGGGTGGTGCTGCTAGCTTATCACCTTGCCCTGGTTACTAGTGGTGCCCAGTGAGGCCATATAGGGTTTGGAAATCGATACGCGACTAGTGTTTTGCACTTTTAAATGAGTATGTTTCTACGCTAGCGAGCGGGATATTGTGGGGTTATTGTTGTGAGGTTGATAACAATAGGGTCCCTGGAGCATTGTCGGTGTGATTGGGTGGTAAAGCAGCGGAATTGATTGTTTGATGTGAGGAGTGAGTCGGGGACGCATCAAGTGTGGTAGTACCATTATCCTTAAAGCTACGCACGGCTAACGCCTAATGTCCTCTCATTTGCTCACTCACATGAGGAGGGGTGAGAATGCCTGTAATTGGCGAAAGGTCGGTAGGCTGAGAGATTGAGCTCTGGTATGAAGCTTGAAGTGCGGGGCCTATGGCATGTTTCAAGAATGTAAGTGTAATTGTATGGATGAGGCTTCTGAGGTACAGAGTTGCTGGTAGCTTCGAAGCTGCAGTGGAGGTGCATTGCATCACCTTTTGGATGATCACCTTTTGGATGATCACCTTTTGGTACAGATCTGTGCTAAAAGATGCTAAAGCCCAGCAGCGTTGCTGCTGTGGATTAACGTGATGGTAACATGACGAGCGGCATCTTTGGAACTTGGTCCCCAGTTCCCAGGAATGGGAGGGCGCAAGAAGGTCACAATGATTTTGTTTATATTTTATTTGTTTTTACAGGCAAGAGAGAGTGGGTTCATCATGCAAGTGCAGTGGTGCGTCAATGTTTTGGAATCTAGTAGATATCATTGGGCAGCAGGGAGGCAAGGGGTTTGCGGTCTTATTCTGTAGGGTTTACGGGGCATTCCTAAACCCTAAAGCCTCACTTGTAAGGCACAGCAATGTAAGGCTGACATAGAACCTTGGGAGGGAGTTCAATTCATACCCTGTTGAATCTTACTGGGGTGAAGTATTTAGAAGGTGTGAGCTCCAGGGTAAGTGTAGGACACTTGCCATGGACCTCAGACCTTCCAAATATTTCATCACATCCAAGGCGTGACTATGTGGTGGGTTCCCAGTGGTGGAAAGCATCATCAGGGTATCAAGGGAAGCTCACTTGGAGGAAGGGAAAGTGGGGGACGCTGTAATGGCATTTGTCAGAGAGGAAGTCAAGGGTCACATTTAGCTGAGCATGTTGTAGGGGTGTGGGGTGCAAGCCATAAAGACTAACGTAGGCATAAAGGCATGTCTTGAGATAGTATGAAGGTCTACGTACACTGACCTGTTTGGCTTGCTCCTGTGAGGCGGCACAGGGGATCTCTGCTTTCCAGACTTTTATGTGCTTCCAAACCCTGTGAATGTTTTCATTCACAGCTTCCTCCAGTGTGGTAAATGGTATTTTGGGTATTGGGGATGGCAGCGGGGAAATATTTGGGCCCCTGATTGTGCAGCGGAACAAGTAGTTGACTGTATGATGATAGCGTTTGCAGCGTGCTCTGTGTATGTTTGTCCCTGTGCATTACAGCTCCCAGCAACAGGAACACTTAAGTGCTTCTTTGAAAGTTTTTTGTGGCAAACATTGCATATGGTCAATGCAAGAGAGCTTTACAGTGCAACAGCCTGCCTGAGAGTGGTGGGTACCCACCAAACAAACATAATAGGTTAAGTGTTTGCGCAAGTGGCTTGGAGGTTGGGTACATGTTACCAGAGTAGGGGAGGGTGCGGACAAGAGAAGCAGGGGCCTCTCAGGCAGTGTAGGAACAAAGGAAGGCACCTGGCTTGTCATTTTGTGGCTTGCTGGGCCCTTTTTTACCTAAATATACCACCAAGCAGATGAGGCTTTATAAAAACCCGTTAGCATCATGAATGTGATCTATGGAGTAAGCTGTTGATATGTTATGGTGAAAGATGTAGCGAGATGTAGCCTGGCAGTCTAAATGAGCAGAGGGGTTTTTGCATTAGCAAGGTTTGCAAGCAAAGCTCCATACCACGCGTGTTCCCCTGTTTGGCCGTGCATAGTTTTTGGGGTAGTTGAGGGACAGGAAGGCTTTGCACACATGAAGCAGCTAGCTGATTAGGCAATTCCTGGAAAACAGGCTAATGTACCATGGCAATATAGGGTTTAGGGTGGGCAGTCTGACACCCTAAAACCTATGCATGGTTTGTCTGAACGTCTGAGCAGATGCATAACAGAGGACGCCAGGCATTAGCCCTGCGCACTGTAAGCACGGAAGTTGTGTTGCCTTGTTGGAACAAAAGGACAATATGCTGAGTATTGAGGGATCATTGCATATGGCAGGGTATAGTGGTTTAGGTGAGGGCTCAGATATATATGCTTTGCTAGTAGGATGCGGTGGGGGCAGGACACATACTGCACATACAGCCTTGCAATGCATGCTGTGCATGCAAGGCTTCTTAGAGCAGTACTGTGCTTTTGAATGAGGGTTGAAGGCATCTTGTCTGCACATGTACATATCTATGCCCCTTCCATAACAATGCATTGCAGCAGAAGGGCCATCGTGCCATGCACAGGTAAAGAAAGAGATGCAAAGAGATTGTGTGGTGGTCTGTAGCGTGGAATTATGGGAAGGGTTTTAGGGTGGGGTTTTCTAATGAGGGGAGGTAAATTTATAGCTGAGGCGGCTGGTTGGAGTCATGTGGCGGGTGCTGCACGGCCCGAAAGCTGTGCAGTCATCTATGTCATATATCTGAGGCGCCTCTGTTGTAGGGCTTGCCTTCAGAAGCAGTAACAAGCAGTCTTCAACTGTCTATTATGTATGGGGTTGGGTGGGTGGGTCAGGCAGGTTGGGACCGTAACATTCCCGCCCAACCTCCTGTCTTTTTCCATGTATTACATGACACTGTCTGTGCAGTTTGTGCGTACATATTGCAGTTAACCCCAGCTTGGTTTGATTCCAAAGCGACATGAGTGCCCACTTGCAGTTGGTTGGGTTGGAGTACTTTGGCAAAGAGTGCAGCACTATTGTCTGGTAATGGATGACGTCAACAATAACAACTCTGATGCAAACGCTGTGACATTAGGTTTAGGGTTCTTAAACCTGAAACCTTTAATGCAAACCCACTGTGACATTAGGGTTAGGGTTTAGGTTAGGTTCCTAAACCCTAAATCCTGAACAACTCTTGATGCAAACCCAGTGTTACATTGGTTTAACTTAGAAGACTGTGGTTTGTTGTGGGTAGACACCACTGCACAGCCCTCCGAGTTGTTCAGAATTTAGGGTTTAGGTTCCTAGGTTAGGTTAGGTTAGGTTAGGTTCCTAGGTTAGGTTCGGTTCGGTTAGGTTAGGTTATGTTCCTAGGTTAGCTTAGGTTAGATTCCTAAACCCTAAATCCTGAGCATCATGGCTCCAGCCAGTTTCTTGCCTGGATACATGTTTCGGTATCAGTACTGCTTGGTTGGTGGTCTGGAAGCCATTGTCTTTGGATCCATCCGATGGTGTGTTTGGTCGGTTCGACCTAGCAGCCCTTTGCGGTTGCCACACCCTAAATGTTTGTTGTTGTTGTTGTTCTTAAGGGGCTCAGGCTCATGAGAGGTCGCGCACTGTTGATACTATCAGAGGAGGGATTTGTTTGCTTTTTGTAACAATTTTGACTAGACATGAGTGAATGCATGGTGCACTAAATGCTGCATTGAGGGTGTCAGGTCAATGGCCTTTGGTTCCTTGAGTTCTCAAAGGGGCAGAGTTGGCCATTTTTAAGAGCCGGCGACTTGTTGCATCCGTACCTTTCGCCAGTGAAAGGGATGTTGTATGCATTGGACATTCAACATGAAGCCAAAACTGGCAAAGCCACCTTCAGGGCAGGTTTGGGATCTGGGGGCAACTGCACAATGTGTAAGGGTACATGAAGGAGTAGGGCATTGTTGTTGTGGTGTTGGACGCTGTTAGGCAAGTGTGGACATTTTGACAGAGATTACTCCTACTGGTGCGAGTGGAGCTTGCAGTCCTTTTGATTGGGGTAGATTGCTTCTGTAAGGATCCATGTCCTTGCAGCTTTTGCAAACACATGCTGAAAGGATGAGTGTGACTCAGAGCTATACCGTTGCACGTCTTGTTGAGGGGGGTAGTAATGCATGTTCTCATCACCGGGAGGCCAATCTCAGGTTAAGCAGAGGGTAATGCCCCTGAAAAGAGCTGTGTGGCCTAGCTTTGCGACTTGCTGGGTGCGGATGTACAGGAAGGGCCAGTCACTAAATAGGGCATAAGGACCGACATTGTCAATGTCTGGAGTGGCGGTTGAGCGACTGCTGCTGCTGCATTGCATAACTATGGCGGGAAGCAACAGCTGATAGATGACAGGTCAAGGTTGGATGGTTGGTTGAAGTGGTTTTTAGTCAGTTTGGTTCTTTGGAAAACCTTTGAGCCTCGTATTGGCCCCGGGTTGTGTTCTTTCTCAGTGGAGCTTTCAAACCGTGGTTGGCTGGCACATGGTGCATAGTGACACATGTTCTGAGGCGACTTGAGGTTAGCTCCTTGCGTGAAGGAAAGCAGCAAATGGAGCGGCATCTATCTCTCACTGCCATGTATATTGAGTAGGAACTACGGTAGTACCTGGGTATAGCGGTCCGTGAAGCAACAGCAACTCATTGAATGTTGATAAACAAACAAACAAAAATTTAAGGTGCGGCAACCGCAAAGGGCTGCTAGGTCGAAACGACCAAACACACCATCGGATGGGTCCAAAAACAATGGATGCCACACCACCAATCAAGAGGAATACCCAAGCATACATCCAACTACCGAGACTGCAAACAGTGCGCAGAAAACAAATCCGTCACCAGGAGGATCGAGATGGTTCCAAAGCAAATACAATGCAGAGCACCAACCAAGCAAGATGTCCGGTAAGTCCACCTCATCTGTACCACCCAAAATGTCCAGAGCACCATCCAAGGCTAATACCCAAGCATATATCCATCTAGACTTCAACCAGTTCCTCATCAGACGAACCACCAGAATGATCTGTCTCCGACTCCGAATCAAAGAGATCCAAATATTGACCTGCCGGGAGCAAGATATCCGGTAAGTTCACCACATCAGTACCACCCGACAGATGGCAGGACCGGCAGACACGAACACACACGGCCACATACTTGACCAAGGCCGAGAGAGGGACACAGCCAGTGGTCCTCGGAGCCATCGTTGCGAAGCGAGCCTACGTGAAGTGGCCGAGCGGAGACTACATCGCGCTACTCCATCCTACAGCGAGCTGTACCCAGAGCGGTGACTACCTGACAACACGCGTGCATGAGATGAAACTCTCAAAGGGGCGAAGCTCCAGTTTGGGATCCTGGCCAGGGGTATACTAAAATAGGGCCCTAGTAATTTAGCTTTGCCAAGATTGCGATTGCATTTTGGGGGGCTGCCGGCATAGAACAATAGACAGCTGTCTAGTGAGGTTTAATAGGTACCTAGCAAATTCATTGCGCGCAGAGCTGAAGCATTTCTTAGTAGCTACTGGATTGCTGAAAGCATCCTGCACAGAGTGCAACTGATCAATTGCTAAAATAAGCAATTATGGCAGGTTTTGGCTTGCCTGCACTGAGCCATGGCAGACTAGTATCCTGAACATGAAGTGCATGCAAGGCATGAGGATACAGATCAGAACTCTGATGAGAGTAAGAGCAGCTCGGAAGAGACTGCCAGCGACCATGAATTGTCTGCTGATGAAGAGCAGCAGGAACATGAGCAGTAGGATGCTCAGACGGAAGCCCCTAACTTACAAACAGAAATAAGGGAGGAAAGAAGGGTAGGGCTAGCTGCTAAACAATATAGCAGAATATTGCACTTGATGACAGAGGCTCAAGGCAATAAACAATGGCCCGCAAGGCGGCGGTGGCTGAGACTGCTACTAACTACCCATGCTCCCCATGCACTGAATGTGTACAGGATGAGGAAGAGCAGATAAACACAAAGCTCAACGAGGCTGATGGCCAGGAGGCTGACAGAGGCTCTGAGAAGGCCAAGAAGGCTTCAGGTGCTGTAGTCTCCCTCATCCAAGGGCTCTCTGGTAAGAACAGATTGGCAGATGCAGAAAGCTTTAAGCCAATGTAGGCCTGAGATAGGTCATCAACAAGCCAAGCACTTTTAAGTGGTGCTAGTGGTCGCTTCCATGAATGGAAAAATGAAGTACAGATGTATATCAAAGTGATGAATGTCCCCTCAGACCTGCCAGTCAGTACTATATAGTACAGAGTTACCTGAGAGGAACAACTCTAGATTCATGACGGCAGAAGCTGGATTATGTACATGGCTGTGAATGGAAATTCGGCCTCCTACCAGCTTAGAGGAGTTCCTGCGCTACATGAATGAGCGCATCGAGCATATAAATCCTGAATTGGTAGCTCGAGATAAGACATGGGTCTGTTACAGGATAAAATGACCCTGCATCAGTAGCATCTTCGTGAGTCCGAAGCATGCTAGATATTGATCCCTTGGTGGGGTAACGTAGCTGATAGGATCCACCGCCTCTTGTCCGGGCTGAAGCCTTTCTCTACTAAATTAAGGTGGACTAAGCTATTGTGCAATGATTGCATACATCTCTGCTTACATTTCTGATGATATGTCCACCCAGGCAGATGAGCTAAGGGTGTGTATAAGCAGAGAGGTCCTGAGGGCCGTGACCTTCACAAGCACAGAAAGCAAGTCAGGGCAGACTGAACAGTTTCCTGAAAAGAAATTTTGCCTGACTCAGCTGCTGAAAGCAGTAATCAAAGTTCCAGGGCACGGTTGAGCGCACAGGTGCTATGGTGCTGTTTGCAAGGCAGACACTTGCCCCAATGCCAATGGAGAGTCCATTGAGAGGTCTAAGCACCTCTCCTCCTGGTGCCACCAGCAGAAAGCCTGCGCTGTGCTTGGGCTGTTTCAAGCCTGGTCAATTGTGGCTGAATGCACCATACCAATGCCATAATGAATGGCAACCCAGAGGGGTCCAAGGGCACCTCCCTGTGAATTGGGAGTACAGGGCTAGAGTAAGTGAATTAACTTGAAGACTCAAGTAAAGTCACCAGTTGCTGAAGAGTCTTGCCCTGCTTCACAGGCTGCACCTCTTGAGTTAGAGATGCGTAAGATGCAAGCACTACAGCCGCTGCAAAGCTAACTGAAACTTGTGCTGAAGCCGCTGCAGCGCTCAAAAAGCCTTATACGAAATGTAACGTTGAGCAGGGATTTGCAAACAAACATTGCTTCCTACATGCTTCGGCAAAGGACAGCATAAGGCTGAAATTCCAGTTGGATAACAAACTGGATGTGCCTAATATGTATGCATGTATCCTCGCGCCAGATTGGCAGCATGCTCGCTTTAGTCACCACTTGAAAGGTGCCAAATTGCTGAAGCAACTCAAAAGCAGATGCTTTGCTCGACTGGCATGAGCTGGTCTAGAAAACGGCTAGGATTTTCAAATTTGACCCAATGGGAGATGAAGTCTTACCCATGACAATTGCAGGCTCTGCCGCAGGCTCTCCTGCAGCATTTCATCCTAGGCCGCAGGCTGCAGTAGTAGCCTCTTGAATGATGTTCAAGGAACATCACATAGCCTGTCAGAACTTGACATATGGTATGGCTGAGCTGAAAGCGTCTGTCAATACAGACCGAGTCAATGTGCGAGTACACATGTTTGGCTGGTTGGCATGTAAATGCAGCTCCTGAATGGAAGCAGCTTTTGTTTTCTGCTTGTCAGAAATACCGCAGCATATTACGCACTTGCGGGGGGGGTATGAAAGACCTCTGTGTGGCAAGCATGAAGGTCTGTCACAGTTTGTGCTAACCTGCACCATTGAGCTTGGCTCGTGCCAGCTCTGTTGCTGCTGCTGCTGCTGCTGCTGTTGCCCTCCCGTTCCTCCCACTGTAGGAACTCTGACCGAGAGTCTGTCAAGACAAGATTGCCCAGCTGAAGTAGCAGCAGATCTGCTTGCTGATGGGCACACCACCTCTAAGGCTGCCATCAAGGCATGCAAGTGCTCTTCTGAAAGAAGGAGTGCGACTACTGGGCTGCTGCGTGCGATCTCAATTGGCAATGTCACAAACGATAACAGGGTGATGCCTGTATCTCACTGGGACAAGACAGGGTGATGCCTGTGAGTTCCCCCTTGACTGCCAGAGAGTTCATAATCTTACGCCCAAAGAGACTGAGAGCTGAAGGCTTCAAGGTGGTCCTGATCTGGAAAAGATCTACTGAGTACAAGTAAGTACTGTTGAAGGGGAGTGAATGTATCCCTATGTGCAGCTATGTCTGGTGCTTGGCACTGAGAGTGCAATATTGAGAGCCTGTATTGGCTTGGAAAAGTGTCCTTACAGAGCAGAGGCAGTGGCCTACTGGTGGATCAGAGAATCCCGTAAGATTGAAGCCACAGCTTCTATACCAGTAGTCTGCTTGATAAGCCGAGCCGCACTGCTGCTGACACTTTAGTACCATGGTGGATCAAGAAGATCTTGCATAGAAGCCTCAGCTTCTACACCAGATGAAGGTACATAGTTCCTGAGAGGATGAACTCTGCATATTTGCCTTGTGTCACTTGTAAGAGTCATCACTGAGCTATGTTGAGCCTGAATTGGCTGCACTCGCTCCAAATTGACTCCGGGCATTATGACAAGGCAAGATAACATGCACAGAAGCACCGAGACTGAGACTGAAGTCTTTCATGGGATGAATGGCAAAGAATGCAGGCACCATTTGGTCCAATCATGCTTTTGCCGCTGAAACGCGGGCATTCTAAGCCTATCTCTAGCCATGCGTCTGAGAGACAATTGTCCCTGATTTATATGGCTGCCAACTTGAAAGTTGGTGAATTGCTGCCCATGAGGCTGAGTTGCCTGATATGAAATTAGAGAGAGCTGATGTGCCTCTGCTGTAGCTTGATTTATAAGCTCATTCGCTGATCATGAATGCATCAGTGTGTTGTCCACCTTACCAAAGCTAGAACGCTATTGAAGGCTGCCAGAACCAAGGTGATGCTTGGTTTGTGCAAGCATCTTGCAGAATGGTAGGGCAACCAGGAGCTGAATCTCCTAAGCAGGATGGGCCAGATCAATTCTTGCCAATGCCTACATGAATGTATACTGTTAAAGGAGGCTTGCACCTCCGTTTCCTGCTGAGAATACCTGAAAGGGACACGCTCTGAAGTTACAGCCATGCGCTGTCTGAGCCTTTGCCAGTGAACTCTGGATCATAGTGAGCTTATGCATGTCATTGTTTGGCTGAAGTCCAGGTGGGGAGGAGGGATCAGCTCCAAGTTCTCCCAAGCGCTCACACTGAGAGATTTCTCCACATGCATGCATTCTTGACAGAGCTGTGAAGTGCTGAGTCACTATATGCATGCTAGAAGGCAGATGCTGCACATGCTGAGTCATGCTGGGAAAGCTGAGATCTGAGTGATTCATGTGCATGCTGAATAAGCTGTCATTACAGCTATGATCTGCTTTGCTGTGGCCTGAATTAGACCAAAGGCACGCGTGGGATGCAAGTAGCCATGTCCAGGGTAGAAAGCCTGTGTGGCATGAATTGCTGACATATGTGAATGTCCAGGCTTCAGCATAACATAAAGTGCTTATCTACCTGCAAACATTGCATGGAATGCTGACATCCCCAAATGCGTGTATAGAGGCTTGCAGATGCTGAACATGCCTTGTGGGATCCCTCTTACAGTTGGGTCCTCTTAAAACAGGTTGCTGAATGCCCTGAGAGCTTGGTAAAGCTGTACTCCTTGCTGTGAATTGCCAAGAAGCTTGCTGTGTAGTGATGTTGCAGCTTCGTTGCCAAGGTAGTGGTGATACACTACAGTGCAGAAGGCAAGTCCATGCGGCTCCATTTTATACCGAGCCATGCAAGGGGAGCGAGCAGAAGATGTCTGTGTGCAAGCCTAAAGACACTCAAGTGAGTTGGCTTGCAGAAATATCCAGGTGAGACCGGATCAGTGTGTGGGTGTGAAACACATATTGGGCACCCCAGCAAGCCTGCTTTTTTCTCTCTTTTCATGGTCACTGAGCAGGAAGATGTTAAGTGCTTGCTTCACAGCAGGTGGGGAGGAACCTGGCCAACATGGCCAAATTCGAATCGTTGCCCAAGGACTCTGAATGAGATCTGCCACACACACTAGCCCAGAAACTCCCTGTGCATACATGTTATTGCATAGAAGGGCTATCGAGTATGTGAGACATACTGATGCGTTGCAAAGTGTCAATGCCATGCTGTCTGTGATATCAGAAGCAAATGCAGCTGATGGGATCATTGGTAGCTGCTAATTACATGCTGAAAAGGCAGTTTATGCAGATAGCAAAAGGCGAGAGCAAAGCTTTGGGCTTGGTTGCTGAGTATTGCTAAGCATTACTTAGTGGAGACTGAAAGTCCCTCCCAGCTCACGCAAGCTGCTGCCTAGGTACATAGGCCCTTTTTGTGTGGGTAAACAAGTGGGCAAGTATGCTTACAAGCTAACTCTGCCTGCAGCGATGCGAGTTCATCCCGTTTGCCATGAAATTCTGCTGCCTAAATACCCTGCTGAAGGCAAGATACATGCGTCCTCCACCTTCACTCTATGATGACTGTCTATTCTATGAGGTAGAATATGTGCTGAAACGCAGGACAATTAAGAAGGGCAAGCGGGTTGTAAAAGAGTATGGCTATGAGTGGACTGGCTGTATACATGAACATATAACATGGGAGCCAGAGAAAAACACTTGAGACATCATGTTTACATGAGTACTGTATCCTGCTACAGCATGAATGCTTAGCCCCTGTCTCTCATCTAGGTGGGGAGGAGTGTAAGGAACGAGCCTTCCTTAGCACCTACGCCGCAAGATTGCGGAGGTTAGCAGGAGCCGTGCAGACGGGCGACGCCTGTTGCTCCTGTCGCCGCCGGGATTCCGGTCGCATCCGCCGGTGGCTTGATGAGCCGCCGTGCGCCGGCGGAATGCCGGGCGAGGGCCGGCGGGGGCGATGCCCCCAGCCGGAGGGAGCGGACCGCTCCCGTCGAACTACGGAGCCTTGATCTCCTGAATGGAGTACGTAGGCAGCCGCTGGGCTATAATAAGCCCACGGTGCAGGCCCCCCCTCAGGCCCCCCCTCAGGCCCTGACAGTGCCCAGAAATCAGCATACCTGAGAGAGGACAGCGCGGCCACGGGGGGTACCACAGCTGCCAGGAACAAATCTCTAGCCTCAACAATTGTGGGGTGCTCACACATGAACAAACAATGCGCCTCATCATCAACTACTGTGGAGCTACACCGCAAACATGTGCGTTGAGAATGGGGAAGGACGGGCAGAAGCCAACGCCCAGTATGGATGCGCACATGATGGCAACCAAGACGGAAACGCAAGAAGCGTACCAACACACCGTGAGACAGGCGACATGAGTAAAAAGAAGGGACAACGCCCAAAACGTGTGTACCAACAACCCTGAAATACAGACCAATACGGGACCCAGGACCATTGTTACGGTTCCTCTCCCGGATCGAACTAGCTGCTTAGGCGGCACGTAAGCGCTTAGCCTTCAACCATGTGCGGACCGGAGATGTCAGCGATGTAAACTTACAAGTCGATATACAGGACACTTAAGGCGTGTGCTGTAGACAAAGATAACTATTACTGAACTTAGGCTTAACCATAGCCTCCCAGCGCCCCTATTTATAGGGTTGGCGAAAGCCCGAAATGAGGCAAAGCGTTGTGACAGCCCTTGACACTTGATCCCTCACCACTTGATAAAGTACCATAAAGTGCATATGGCTCCGAGACTGTCAAGTACTCTCAACACTACGACGGAGAAGATGACCGACGACCGGCCAACACTAGCAATGGTTCCAGGGCGAGCGACAACAGCAATATCATCTGATTAGAGAACCCGTGAACATTGCTGAGTGGACAGTATAATTATACTTGATAGTCTGAATTACATGACTGCATCTTTGAAGGCGCCAGCAGTTTCATCCCAGCCAATTTGTGCATTTGTTTTGACTAAGTTGTTGTTTACAACACCTTAGCAGCAGCAAAGGCGGCAACCAGTTGTATCCATGCGATGTCTGGCTCCGAGACTGTCAAGTACTCTCAACACTACGACGGTACACTCATGGCCATCTCAAGGCCAAACAATATTATAAACCAAAGATGTATGTTCCTTAGAGGTTACTCAAGTGCCTGGTTGACCATACTTAGTTACTTCAGGCTTTTCTCCCTTTAAGTCATCAGATTTGAGCTATTTCACTGCAACCATTGACAACCTGGGACAGACGCTGGATGTGCTCAGTGTACCGAGTATGCAATGCTTCATCAATGCCATCAATATCCAAAGGCAGGCAAGCTCGCAAGGTGCGAGTAAGACCACCTTCACGGGGCAGAAGGATCCGTAGCACCTGAAAAAGAGCCCCCACAAAGTTATGGGCACGAGAGCGAGTGGAGAGAGCATCATCAATGTTCTGTTGCAGGGCACTCCGATACACTGAAGCAGCATCCAGCTCAACAAGGCAGTTATAAAAGCGAACAGCACGCCGAACGTTATGTTAACATAGCAATGCACAAGAGGTTCAGATCCAAGCTCATGTAATAAAGGCAAAAAAGGCACAGACTGAGGGAGCTGCAGCCACTGACGGACCAGACGGCACCGCTTAATCTCCAAAGGATCTTTAAGGCTATAGAATTTAGCGAGGGTCCATCCAGACGACCACAAACCGGGAATAGAGAGAAGGCCCCAGAGTTCACACCCATACAAACCAGCTGGCTCCATAACAGTGTGCAACAATTTTAAGAAGGCTGGGAGTGCACATGGGAAGTCTGGTGCCGCACGCATCTGAGCAGTAGCAGCATGGAAGGAAGAGGAAAAACAGGAGGCCCTGTGAGCCGCCATAGTACCCGCAGAGGCTGCTGTGTCATAAATAAGGCCAAGATAGCGTGTCCCCTGAGTCAATGAAGCTGATGCAAGGGGCGTGGAACCAAGACTCAAAGAACATTCACCAACCGGAGATCCCGCCTGCACACCCAACACGAGTCCGATACACTTAGGCACTGACAGCTTAAGATTGCGAGCAGCAAGCACGACATTAGTATGGGTCAGCAAAGCCTGCAAGTCTGGGAGGTACTCTGCCATGAGAGCAGCATCATCAGCATAATGATAGTCAGGATGGCAACCAGGAAGACCAGGGAAGCGTGGTCCCTTATCAAGTGCACTTAATGCTCCACTGAGTGGCTGGACATACAAATTGTATAACATGGGACAAATTGTATAACATGGGGAATACTGGCAGCTCTTATTGCTTCCCTGCGCATGTAGGGATTGAATGCAAAACAGAAGCAGGAGGGATCATGTCTATCTGTGACTCTTCGCGTACCCGCATGTTACATCCTTGCTTAACGAGGTTGCGATGCCAGCTCCTCGGCGGGATGTAACTGTGCTGAGACTATAGATACCCCCCTCCTTAGCAGACAGCTTCCGTGGCAGCCTTTCATTTGCAGCTCTCAATACTCCAGACAACCTACCTGACCATCTCCACGCCTCTGCTGCGTTGATTTCAAAAACGCAGCCGATTCAGCCCACGCGCCATATCTATAGGGGGTTAGAACTAGAATTCTGGTGAACAGGGACTTACATCGCCCTGCGAACCGCTCACTACCTTCCAAAGGCCAGCGTGCGCGGGAAAGCTCATCTTCCCTAGTCGCTGGACTTGAACGTGACTCTGTCTGAGCTACCAGCCGGACTGAAAGCTATCGCGACCTCAGATAGAGGCAAAGACTCCAAAGAACCAGTCCCTCAGCGGTCAGCGACTTGCCTGGACAAGTTTAGCTGAAGCCAGTCCATCTCCTCGGGCCGGGCCCAGCAGGCTAACACAGGAGCAGAGATTCTCAAGGGCAGAGCTGCACGGAGAAATAAACCTACCATATCTGAAGCAGCTGCAACATACGTGGGCTTGTGGCAGTAAACCGTGACAGCATAAGCAAACTCATATGAGGAGAGATCCCTGACATCCACGAAGGAAAACCGAGATGACGCGAAGAGCACCAGCTTTTCTGCTGGCCACTCTTCTTGTCATCCAGTTTGGCATTTCCGGGCATGAGAACCATGACTACAAGCCCATGCTGGAGCCGCAGCGCTACTACTGTTTCATAAGCAACTTAGTTGCCCATAATTCCATGCCCTACCCAAGCCTGAGCAGCCACATCCCCCCAACAGCATACGTTACCATTGCCACGGGGCAGGGAACCTCTGGCCAAATTCAGCAGGCAGGTATCAACAGCAGCATACACATCCCCCCAACAGCATATGTTACCATTGCCACGGGGCGGGGTACCTATGCCCAAATTCAGCAGGCAGAAATCAGCAGCAATATTAACATGCCCCCAACTTCATGTGTCACCAGTGCCACGGGGTGGGGAACCTATGCCCAAAGTTCAACTAGGACCAGCAGAACCATCCTGATCCTTACTAAATGCGAAACTCAGACCAACGAGTTCATATCAGACCAGACTAACAACAGCTCCATGGAACTTTCAAACCGTGTGGAACAACCAGACTCACCTCCCTTATTGCCCATGGCTCCCAAGACCCTGCTCACCCATCTCCTGCTCTTTACCACTCTGGCTCTCCTCAGCACACTGATACTGCTGTCACTTTCTGACCTTTATGAGAGCTGTAGATATTTGTATAACCCCACGTACACAGTCGAACATGCCAAACCACGAAGGCGAAATGCCACAAGGAAAAGAAATTCCAGCCAGCGCACTGGCCTAGAAAGCGTCAAATGTGCCAGAAACAGCATGAAATCCTTGAAGCAAAGGCTGCAAGATAGACATGTCATGCATTATCAACTTCGCCTACACATGGACATGCAGCACCCTCACTACCTCAAACGAGCCATTGCAAAGCAAGTGAGGCGCTGCATCAAACGCAGCAATGGCTACTTGGAACGCGAAGCCTACAGAATCTACAGATACAACACTGTCAGATATATTGGCCCAACACCACCTGCACAGGCTAAAACTCCACAAACTGCAAACTTCAAGCTGCATGATAGTAAAGCAGCATTGACATCCTGCCCAGTAAAGGCTGCCCCATGTTCCCATTTCAGTGCAACTGCCCACAAGAACCCATGCAGCCTGCCGCATGAGACCCAACCGCAAACTGCTGTCACCTGCCAGGATGGTGTCATCCACCCTCAGACTGTGCCCAATGCTCCTTTCCTGAAGAAACAGCGGCTAGGAAAGAGCGCATGTCACCATAACACTTGCTGCAACCCAAAGTGTCAAGGGCACTGCCAGAATTTCAGAACACTCTGCCCAGAGGGCCTCAATCGACCCGCAGCACGCACGACCTATGAACAACTGCATGGACTGGCACATCACCAAGTCCAGCTCGCATGCTGCCAGCAACCAAAAAGTGCCTGGGTGTACTGCCCCACTTACCTGCTGAGTATGCCTAACCTGGAAGACAGGCTGATTCCCATGTGGGTCAATGATCTCTTCAACCTCCTTCAGGACAATGCACATGCGCATCTGTATCTGGCAATGCCAGCCAAAGATCCTCCAGACCTGAGCGTCCGTCCTTGTAGAGGCTGGGCCTGGGTCCCTGCAGACTACTTCCTCCGCTGCTTCCACATAACCTCGACCAAGCAGGCCCTCCATGAGCATAGACTATATGACCGAAAACTGCCTCAAAGTGCACGGCAATGGCTACGCCAACCTATCCCGGCGACAGCAGAAAAGCAAAGCGACCACATGGAGGCAGGAGAAGCAATGTCTTTACACTACGTCGAGTCGAAGCTGTGCGAGTATGCAGTGCACAGAGCGGTCCTGGACAGACAAGATGCTGCCGCAGCAGAGCTCCTTGGCGAAGAATTGCAGAATGAGAGCCACGGCCAAGCAGATCCTAGACCCAGGGTGTATACCACTATACCGCGGGAGCAGGACAGTCTGAGAACGTTCCAGGGAACTTCAACAGGAGCTTCTTGCGGAGTGCTCTGCCTTGTCCCTCCCCCTATGCCAAGCATGCAAGGTGCAGGCAAGACTTCTAAAACACCACAGACACGAGGCCCCAAAGCTCCCCACACGCTAAAACGCAGGTCGAAGCCGGAGCAGGGTATGCGACGGATCAATGCAATGCTTGGAGCAGCAGTCCCTGGATTGGCCCCAGGCAGCACTGGCAATGCACCAACCAAACAGAACCCATTTAAAACAGCTGCCCCTCAGCCGCATAACATTGCAGCAGCCCCGCACATCTCCAGAAACGGTCTTCAACACCGCCCGGACCCCATTGTCGAACCTGATAGTGAGGACGAAGATGTTATCATGATCGATCAAGATATGGAAGGCCTCAGCGAACCTTACCATAAACCTTTCAGTCCCAATTGGGGAGATGCAGATGCTCAGCGTCACCAGGTTAGTCCCACCTCACACACACAGTGGGTTACACCAGAAACTGTAGGACTGTATTGCCAAGAGCAAGATCGCGGGAATTGTGCACTGCATGCACTCAATGCTATGGCAGGCAGAGCGATCATCACTCCAGATGAAGCCCAAGCACTACTCCGACATCCACAAGTCCCAAGACCAGCATACAGCGATAGGCCTGACTGCAATGCCGACGGCTGGTTCAGATGGGAGGCTATCAACAAGCTCCTATACTACACAACAACCATAGACTTGACCCTTCTTGTCCTAAGGAACCCTCAAAACCACCCACAGCACTCTGTCAGTACTAGCTCAGCAAAGGCACGGATACTCGCCCTGGCACCGCAAGGATGTAATGCATTGTTCCTGCATAGACCAGGCCACTTCATATGCTGGAAACGCAGCCCTATAAACGGCAAATGGTACAGCCTGGACTCAATCCCCTATGCAACAACACGCACAATAAAGGAGTTGACTGATGCCGACTGGGCAGCATTCAATGGCACGATCAGTACAACCATAGCGGCTGATGCATACCTCCACAACGCCACTGGGTTAACTCTGTACAAACACAGGTATACGCCGTCCCCGGCAAACAGAAGTCACATGCAATATGTGGACCTAGCAGGCATTGAGCTCCATAAAGCAGGCCCAACCCAGCGCCCTGCTGCTGCATGGATTGAGCAGGATACAGAGCGAGCCCGTGCCCGGGCCCAGAGAATAGCACAGGCCCGAGCTGGAACATCTAAACAGCTCCCAAAAAGCAAGCCTGCACAGTGCGGCATAGCACCACAGACAGCCCAGGCTGCCCTGCAGCCCTCCCAGACCCAGAAAAAACCTACCATTGCAGCCAAGAAACAAACAGAGGCACGCCACCGTCACAGCCCTTGGAGGCCCGCAACCCTACTGAACATTAGAGTGTGCAGTCAAGTTGCCAGTCACTGTGGGCTGCACGCATTAGAAGCCATGGTAGGACAGGTCATTGCCACTCCACGAGAGGTCACCATGTACCTTCAAGAGACCTGGCCTGCAGGGGAGGATAAGGAAGGGCAGGAGGGTGATCACTACTCCAGACAAGGCAACTACTCAGATCTTGCACTGCAACGCATTCTGTATTGGTTTTGGTGCAGGAGGGCTTGCCAAGGAACTGAATTTTTGGAGATGCACGTGGTATCTGGCCATGAACAGCTGCAAAAGGGCAATTCTAACGAAGCAATCATACGACTGCTACACCAGGCCGAGGCTTTCATGGTAAACTATACAATTCATCCATCCGCTGGGCAGGATAGTGGCAGACACTGGCATTTTGTGAGAAAGGGAAGGACTGACAATGGCCCTACACCTGACTGGTATCTAGTTGACTCCCTGGACCAGGCTGCCCATCCAGGCCACGTGAAAGTCATGACGGAGGCCGACTGGAAGAATATCCATGGCACTCTATACATCATCAAACAAAGCACAGAAAAACAAATGCTAGATTCATGTGAATTCACCGATGAGGAACTACTAGCACATCAAGAGAGACTTGAAGGAGAGGAAGCACGAACAGCTCACACCTACATAAGAGAGCCAAGCAACCCGGCCCCTCGGCTACATATAGAGCAGGCTCAAGCCCAACGTTCAGGCCTCACCCAGGCCCCCATCAGAAAACTGAATACGAACCCTCCAACAGAGCCGGGGCAGCGCAACGAACCTAGAAAGACCAAGGCACCAAAGCCAGCCAGCACTAATGCCAAACCCTCCAGTATCCCAGTCATAGAGAACTATTTTCACAAGCAAACACAGCCCACAGCGCACATTGAGGAGATATTGCACCCATCCCTACACTCACAGCAGGCACAGGGGCTCTGCACAGGAACCGAAATAGAAGCTCCCAATAAAGAGAGTGCTACAATCCCCAAGCTGAAAGTGATGACTCTTAATGTTCGGGGGCTGCACTCTAATCTTGAAGATGTCCTCGACGTGCTGCAAGACCACCAACCTGATGTACTCGTTCTGACAGAAACCAAACTAACAAGAAAAGCATGCAGCCAGGCATGCAAATATCTCAGTGGCCATGGATATGTACAACGACACAGCGCATGCCAGTACAATCCTAGAGCAGGAGTAACCCTACTAATCAACAAGAGTTTTGCAGACCTGGGAACTGTCGAAACAATTGACATCCCTGGGGACCTTGGTGGTTACATAAAAGCAGTGCAGCTTCGCATGGAGGTCTCTACACCGTTAACAATTGTTGGGGTATACATGCCTACCAGCCATCCCTCAGACAAGCTTGTCAGATCCCAAATCTACAGGAGAATGAAAGCACTGACAGAAACGGCCAATGACAAAGAGGAAGGTCGCCACAACATAATGTTTGCAGGGGACTTCAATGCAACATTGAACAAGATGGATAGAGCAAGTGGCAATACCAACCCAATGGACAATGCTCACCAAACACAAATTAAGGAAGCCAAACTCTATACCACGGACCCTGTCCAGGCTGGTCACCCCAGGAACTACACATGGAGAAAGGGATCAGCTGAACAGCTCGCAAGCCGCATTGATGACATGTTCACAAACAATGAAGCCCTTCCAGCCTCTGCAGTCACACACATATGGGATATGACCGGCAAAGGCACAGATCACTTGAAAGGCACAGATCACTTGAAAGACATCTATCTCCTTATGGTTGACTTTTCCGAGGCTTTTGACACAATTGACCATGACAAGCTGCTGCAAATCATGTATGACCTGGGTTTCCCGACAGATGCCACAGAGGTGGTCAAAGACCTGTACACGGGTGCAACAACAGCATTTACAACCCCATTCGGGAATACCGAACCAATGCCCATGGACAGAGGGACAACTCAAGGTGACAGCCTCTCACCGTTTCTGTTCATCTTATATCTGGAGCCCCTGCTACGCTGGCTAAGGGTAGGGGCCAGAGGATACATCCCAGGTGCATACAACAACCGTGATACGCTTTTCAAACTGAAACAGCAGATCCCAGATGTCACATATGCGGATGACCTGAACCTGATATGTTCATGCATTGGGGATTTAACCAGCCAAGCTGACAAGGTCACCCTGTATGCAGACTCGGGACACCATGCTAGCAGAAGGTCCAACCACCATGACAAATCCAACAGGACACCACTATCGGCCCAGACTTGTGTCACTCCAACGCGATGGCCTGATTAAGCTACGCAAGAAGGTAGTCCACGCCCTGAGACAAGAGAATGTGGAGGAAGCACAGCTGCCCGCAGAAGTGTGCAAAGCAGTTGAAGCACTGAACAGAACAGATGTGCGCAGCGGCAGTTCTCCTCAACCCCTCAAAGACTCTCTCAAACAGATTAAAACCAAAATCCGCAAGGAACTACGGGTCCTTGACAGTGAGCACCAAACAAAGCGCAAGCAAAATGCCATTGCCAAAAGGCAGGCACTGTATGACCAAAGGCAGAAGATAGGCAACCAAATGATTACTGGCCAATTCAAGGGGCGCAACAGCATGCAGCTTAGAGCAATTAAAACTGGAGAAGATAAGGTAGTTACAGACCCAAAGGGAGTCATGGAAGCCATCACAACATATTATACGCCCAAGCTGATGCCAGCAGCAGGTGCTGGTAGCAAAACTGGACTGTACCACCCATCAGAGCAAGCAAGGTCATATCCCTGGCTACAACCCAACGCCCCAGATACCTTTGACCTGAACACAGCCATCACTAGCGGTGCTGCTCCACGACGATGGCTGCACAATGAAATAAGGGACCAGCAAGCTTTTCAGGCCTGCCTCAAATCCCTGGCTCGCGGCAAGGCCCCGGGACCCGACCAAATAACAAATGAGATGCTGAACATGCTGCCTCCCCAAGGACAAGACCTCCTACACGGTTACATCCAATTGATGTGGGCAACAGGCTACACCCCGAAAGCATGGAAAGAGAGCACCACAGTGCTCCTGTTCAAAAACAAAGGCACACCCCTCAAACTGCAATTCTACAGACGCATTGGCCTAGAGATGACAATATACAAACTATGGACCAGAATGATCACATGGGTCCTTGCTGACTATGCCGAAAGACACAACATTCTGAGCTACACCCAGGGTGGGTTCAGAAACAAACGAACCTGCATGGACCAGCTGGAGCTGTTCACCCTCTTGCTTGAGGATGCCAAACTGACCCGGAAAGACATCTATCTCCTTATGGTTGACTTTTCCGAGGCTTTTGACACAATTGACCATGACAAGCTGCTGCAAATCATGTATGACCTGGGTTTCCCGACAGATGCCACAGAGGTGGTCAAAGACCTGTACACGGGTGCAACAACAGCATTTACAACCCCATTCGGGAATACCGAACCAATGCCCATGGACAGAGGGACAACTCAAGGTGACAGCCTCTCACCGTTTCTGTTCATCTTATATCTGGAGCCCCTGCTACGCTGGCTAAGGGTAGGTGCCAGAGGATACATCCCAGGTGCATACAACAACCGTGATACGCTTTTCAAACTGAAACAGCAGATCCCAGATGTCACATATGCGGATGACCTGAACCTGATATGTTCATGCATTGGGGATTTAACCAGCCAAGCTGACAAGGTCACCCTGTATGCTGACTGGGGACACCTAAAAATAAACAACACAAAGACCCTCCTCACAGGTGCCAGATATGGGGCTGACACCAAAGACCCTTTTAATCTGGAGAAGCTCCGGCGTAGCCTAACTGATGTGAAGGTCCAACGGTCCCCTGCAACACTCTACGACCCACGAAAACCGTTCCGTTACCTGGGCCTGCAATTCACCATGCACCTTGACTGGTCAGCCCAATATCAACTGACCAGGGATACCATTCGAGACATGTGTCACAACATGAAGCACTCATACGCTACAACCTCCCAAAAGATGCGCACCCTGAATACATGCATACGGACAAAAATTCGGTATGCATTCTGTGTGGCCCCTTACACCAAAGCTCAGCTCAAAGCGTTAGACAGCCCCCTCTGTAGGGCAGCCAAAGAAGCATATGGTCTTCCCAACAGTACTGCCACGGCAGTAGCACATGAAGACGTCAGTAAAGGCGGTCTAGGGTGCCCCTCCCTACTAGCAGAGTACAATACTGTACAAATACAGCGGTTGACAGAGGCTCTCAATGACCCCGGACCAGTGGGAGAGCTCAGCCGTACACGCCTGCAGACAGATGGCAGCTGCCTGGACAAACTGACAGCAATGGCTCGCCCTGCCCTAACACACCACAGCCTGAGGCTGAGGCAGGTGATTGCATGCGCAAGCATAGATGTCGAGCTCAAAAAGCAGGGACTTGGCCCAACAGAACTACCCGATACCAGCCCATTCTTGCAAGACCTGCAGAACATGCAGGCACTTGCAAGCCCCCAACCACCAGACCTCCTCCTAGCTGACCTTCACCAACTCAGACAAGTAGGTATGCACCGACTTCAGGACATTATGTCTTCCACAGGTAGAACTGTCCTTACAACAGGACAGCTCATGTTGAAACTGGACAAGGATATCACCGCTAGGACGCTGACCGCTTTTAAACGTATTGCATACATGCTCACTCTCCCGCCAGGCATAACAAAAGAAACCTACTACAGCAGGCCACCTGTGCAAGCAGGACATGGTCCAACAATCCATCCGGAGTATGCAAGGCTGCTGAAGCTCCACAACATCATCGATGACATAGACATACGCAATGCACCTCTCCCAGCATTGTGGGCTGCACAGACACATGCCCCAAGCACAGAGCAAGCCCTGACAGAGATACAGGCTTACCTGTCCTCACTCAGCGCACCACCAAGAGGCCACACTAAAAGCAGCAGTGTGCGCCAGACTGCAACAGACATCACAGCCCCACTGGTGTACCGAATAGAAACAGGCTATCACGTTTACCAGCGAATCAAAGATGAGAAAAGACAGCCCTTCAAAGATATGCGAGAGCAATTATATAACAACTTTGCAGAAGGGCAGGACCAAGTAGAAGGCATGCAGGAGGAAACCTTACAAGCAAGAGTGAGAGAGGGACACCTACCTAGCTTCAGGGCATATGTCAGGTGGAGTATATATGAAAGAGACAGGGCTGTTCGAGAGGAGGGTGCTAGGAATAAATCTACTTTAGCGGCATACATGCAGCATTACAATGACGATATCAATTATTTCAAGCCGCAGCCATATCTGTGCAGAGGCCCTCTAAGCAAAGGCATGGAACTCATTATGCAGCTGCGTGCAGGTATTCTTCCTCTCAATGCTATGACAGCAAAATTCGGTAGGCAGAGCGCTAGCAGGCAAAATGCACGTAGGGAGTGCTGCAAGTCCTGTGATCTTGGCCCTGAATTGGGAGATGTCGCTGAAACTCCTGAACACTTCTTGTTTGACTGTCCTGTTTACCAGGCACAAAGGCAAAAGCTGTGGGAGAAGCTGACTTCTGACCCTGATGTTGCTGCAAAATGTCAGATCTTAGATGGCAAATCTGATGAGGAGAAGCTGCATAGCATGCTTAATGAAGAGTTCTGGGGTGTAGATGTTGATGAGGAATCTGGCTTAGTATATGGCCCTTTCAAGCATGCATTTAAGTGTATAGCTAAATATGTTGCAGCTGCTTGGAAGGTTAGGAATGCTGTTGCTCACCCTTCTGATGTGGCGTGAGGTCCAACCAATGGGGTTTGTTACCAACTATTGCTTGCACCTGGGCTTACAAGCCCTCCTTGCTTTCTTAAGTAGGAGGGAGGCTCTTACCCCCATTGGGGCAGTGGAGGTTTTGGGTGATTTTGACCTAACTGCTGGACCTCATGTCTAGGCATATGTTGTCATACATGCCGAAGTTTACCCGTATTCTGTTCCACCTCGCTGTTCTTTGTGACAGCTTGAGGTGCGGGGCCTATGGCACTTATTGCTATGGCATATCATGAAATGTAATAATAATAGAAGGTATAGAAGGTCTGGCAGTGGCGGCACGCCACACCGGACGAGGGCAAAAGAGAAAGAAAGTAGCAACACAGAACCAGGTCATTGTGCGATGGGCCCCAACAGTTATGCAAGGATGGGTGGTGGAACTGGCTAAGCAAAAGGGCTATCACATTGATGATGCTCCAGAGCACGCTCTACAGCCAATGACCCATCATGAAGTCTGCAACACACCAAACCTCCCGACTGAATGCTGCTGTCCTAACGCCCACCTGCCAGCACGACGAATCCCTGCACGTACAACCCTAGCACATTGCAGCATATGTAGCAGACGATATCATATTGATTGTCTCCCGCTAACCCATCGCCCTGCAGGGGACATATTGGACGAGGATGTCACGACAGGCTGGACCTGCATTGAATGTAACAGGGATCAGTATGCCACTAAAGGCCTCCCTCTTGATATAAGGCACTACAACGTCCATTGGAAGCCCAGTCGAGAAAGTGAGAGCGACCTCATCGCACATAATCCAGTTGTTGCTGAGATGATTGCTGCTTACCGGTTGCAACAGGCAGCAGCAGCAAATGACCGGTCCCCGGCAACTCCTGCACTTGGCGAGCTGGCTCAAGCTCAGCAAGGGTTATCGGCACTGCAGCAACAAGGCGACTACTACCCCGATCACCCTCAAAGATACAACATCAACATTGGACAGCAGTACAGCAACATTTTCGACATGGACACATCACCAATGAACCCCCATGCTGATATCCACCCCACAGGAAGACACGAAGTCTATATTAGAGAAGTAGAGATGTGCATAGATGGACAACTGTGGATAAAAACGCTCGCCTGCATATACACACCAGATGGCAAATGTCGCTACACCCTCACCCCTGAAAGGACAGCAATACTGTACCAACAGTACTGCCACAGCACTCGCCACAAACCAAAGGTTATGCGGAAGTTGAAGGCAGGTACCTTTCCCCAAGAACTGTATGCCCTCATGTGCAGGTACAGAGATGGAGCACAGATCAAAGATCACAAAGCCATTAGGAAGGTCCAAATAAAGAACCACTGGGCCACTCCCCCTGAGGTGTATGAGGCTCTCAGGCAGCTCACAGACATAACAAAAGAGAGATTCGCAAGCCCACTCAATTACAACCCAACATTTACGATGTACTGGAGCGCCCACAAAAGGGACCAAATCTTTGGGGCAAAATGGGATAGCTACAGATATAGGTGGACCGGCGGAAGCGTGCACAACCCAGAGTATGAGGACGAAGACCTGAATAAGAACATGGCTACTGCCATAGCAGCGGCCCGTAACACAACAGCCCCTGTCTTTGGCATACATATCCTGCCTGCCTGGTCCGATGCAAACAGAACTGCCTACCTTGCATGGCTACAACACTTCCCAGAAAACTGCATGCATCTCCTACAAATACCCCGAAAACACTTCAGGTTCCAGAAACCCACAACTTGGGAACGGGGCGACATGTATGCAGGAAACCCTAGATGGGACGTAAATATCATTGTCACAGGCAACGCAAAGGGTTTTGAGGCCCACCTCCGTTACTGGGAGAGCGGCTACATGACCAGGTTTCTGCAAACGCTGCAGGATGCCATTAATCAGTCCCTGCCGGACGACAAAGAGATACAAGACATCAGCATGTACTACAACCCCCCAAGCAGCAATGCCCCGCCCAGCACATCTCATCAGCCAACATTGCTGACGCCAAAACAGCTCAGCAAAATGGGTTACCCCAAACAAACAAACGGCTCTGAGTCCCTCCGGGACGATTCTGCCACCAGTCAAGACCCTCCAGCCATGGTTGACGCCAGCACTACACTGGATGACCTGGAAACGCAATTAGCCACTGCCCTACCAACAGCCCCACCCCTCCGGTACAATTGGAAAAACTATGTCTACACCGATGGTAGCTACAAGCAAACAAGCCACAAAGCATCACCAATAGATGCAGAGTGTGATGCCCCAGGCATAGGGGCAGGAGTGTACTTCCCCCCACAAGCAGCCAATGAGGACGATGAACGTGGGGTTCCAATTGTCCCTGCAGGCGACAGCCATCCCCAGAACACCATAAACAGAGCAGAACTGGTTGGTATCCTTGCTGCGCTGAGGCATGGAGCCCACATGATAGCCACCGACAGCCTCAGCTCAATGTACCAAATCAAAAAGATGCTGAGACGCCCACAAGATCTCCTAAATCACCAGCACTGTGAGCTTATTAAAGAGATAGTAACCGAGATCGTCAACAGGGGACTGAGGACAACCCTTCACAAGGTCAAGGGCCATGCTTCCATAATCGGTAATGAAAAAGCGGACGCAATCGCTAAGGCGGCTGCGACAGGGGACACCTCCGACTATGAGGAATGTGAGAAGTACGAAAGTCCTAGTAACAACAGGTTGACCCAATATTGGCCGTACAAGACCCAATGGAACAATCGTTGGTCACTGACCAATGGGCAGCGCACGTTGATTGACCGTTTCAAGCGGGTGAACCCTTTGACAGACCTTCACGACTCGGTACGTCATTACTGCCACCAAAAGAGTCGCTTTGGGATGGCAAACAGAGCTACCTGTTATTTCGAGGCTTTTAAAAGGATTGAGGAAAGACTGGACCTGCCTGCTAGCAACGAGTACATGACCTCGGGAAAAATCAAGTATGCAGAACGAAAAACCGCTTTGCGCTACCGGTACGGGACCATGTGGACAAGGAAGATGGCCTATAGGTGTGGACATGCACCTAGTAGCAAATGTCTCCTGTGCGGTGACGAGGATGGCGGACACCACACAGCCTCAGGATGCCCAGCTTTGAAAAGAATGTACATCAACAGGCATAACAAGGTCGGCCGACTAATCATGACAAGAGTGTTAAGGGGACGCAAAGGAGCATTTGTCATTCAAATGGACCTTGGATCAACTGAAAATTGTGCAGAAGACGGCATCATGGCCCACCAGTCTAGAAACATCCCGTGGGAGCTCCTTCCAAGGGGCCTAAAGGAGGCAGTGCAACAAGCACAAGGCACCACCGATAAGCGCCCTGATGGTATGCTCTACAAACCCAAGATTGGAAACAACCCAGCAGAGTACTGGATAATAGAGGTCAAGATCTGCAGGGATTCAGACCCAACAGGCCAGCAAAGCAAAGCTGATTATCAACACCAAGTACTCATTGACAAAATCAAAGACATAGACCCCACTGCCAAAGTATGGTACTATCCCTTGCTTGTCGGAGTTGCAGGCACCATATACAACAGTACCACCATGAACCTGCAAGCCCTCGGTATCAAAGGGCAAGCTCTAAAGCAATGCATTTCAGAAGTACATACTGCAGCAGTTAAGTCCTTACACAGCATATACACAACAAAAAGAAAACTGGAAAAGCCCAAAGAGCCTCAATGGCACAGGAGGAACTACAAGAAAGTAAGCTAACAAAGGCGGGTGGGCGGAAGCCCACCCACGGATGTAACTATCCTATGGTAGGCTGGCCCAGTGTAATCCTTACACCAATGGGCCCCTCCCTTAATCTTACGCGGGAGGGCACCTCACGCCCCTCCTTGCGTAGCTCTCTCTCTCTCTCTCTGTATAACATGGGGCTGAGGGGGCATCCTTGCTTCACCCCAATACCAACATGGAAAGGCTCTGCAACAACTCCATTTGTAACCACCTGATAGCGCAAACCCTGGTACATGCCTGCAATACCTCGGACAAGATGTTCGGGGAACTCCAACTGGAGGAGAGTTTCCACCAATTTGCCATGATAACGCAGTACGGTCATGCCCAGTGGACATATCTTCGTTCCCCATCAAGAAATAAGCCGAATGAAGGCCCTACACATGCCGTATTCATAGCAGTTCTACATGTTGTTTTGCTCAAGGAGGAAACATGCATTTTCTGTTGTGAAGTTATCACCCCTTGAAGGGCTTTGATTTGGTTTCAGTGTGCCAGTGGTCAGCATCGATTGGTCCCTACGTACTACATTTACTGTTGTTGTCAATCACATGTCTAATGCTTGCCACATTTATGCTCGGTGCTGGCATTACTATACATGATATATCCTTGAGTGTGTCAGCCATTGACAGTTTTAACTGGTGGCCATACTTGTACCGCCGGCAGAGGTATCACACGCACCGCGCTGCTGAGACTGGCAGTGTACCGTACTTATGTTTTGTGTATGTATCGTGTTGACATAGCTTTGACTTGTTTGGTTGTGTACAGATGATACATGCTTAAGCTGGCCCGGCTGGCTGCGTGGTGATTTTACTTTCCGGTGCCTATCCGTGCTGATCAGTTGGCTTTTGCCTGGGCAGTCTCAGCACCCTGGGCAGCGGCACCCTGTGGTATTGAGGCCAAATGCTATGTTAGTATTACATACATGTTGGCTAACAAACAAACAAACAAACAAACAAACAAAGATTACGCACCAAAAACTATGCATCATGTTAGATATATCAAGCGAGGCAGCCCACGGCCCTGTGTCAGCCCTGGCTAACACAGGGCTTGATGGCTCTTTGTTTCTGTTGTGAGTGGTACTAGCAATTGTACTAGCGAAACCAGGGCATTGTTGTATGCCTGACTAATTGTTTGTCGACAAAGCCGGTAGCCGTGGATTATGTGCCTACTTGGCAGCATGATTTGGAGTCGATGTCATTTCTGCCTACACTAGGCATTGAAGGATACACAAGTGCTGATGACTGACGGTGTTAGTTGTTTGTCTGTTTGTTTGACGGCTGGTATGAGAGGGTGAGATTGAGTAGATGAGTGTGACTCTTTTTGTGTGCGCGATGCGATGGGCCTGGCGTAGTAACCTTTTTGCAAGCATTCAAGGGGAAATAATGGCCGAACCGGGGTTTCCAGGATGCCTGTAACGTGGAAACTTAGGGAATCCAGCTGTTCATTCTGCAAGAGCAAGATGCCCTGACACTTGCCAAAAGCTTGACTCGTTGGTTAGCCCGGCAGTGTTGTCTGTGTTGTCTGTGCAGTGTTGTCTGTGCTGCACATGTGATTTAAACATGTGATGACGAGCTCCAATCATATGAAATTTCCCTTTACACTGCGTGCATGCTTCCTTTAACTAAGGTAGCGGAGATGATGTACCGCCCTTTAAGTGCACGGAGCAGGTCGCCGGGCTACGCTAGTACTTGCTGGCTTGTGTTGGCTTTATATTGCTGGGATGCGGCCCCTCCAACGCCGATAGAACAAGGCTGCAGCTCAGCGCCAGCAGCAAACACATGTAAGAGCTCTCCATGTTGTACCGTCCTGAAGCCGGTTCCAGGTTCCGGTTCCAGGGCAAAATGTGCTCAGTTCCGCGGTTCCAGCTATGCCAAACATGTCAGTTCCTGGTTCCAGCCCTGGGCCACCCTCTGGCCAACATGTCACATGCTGGTTCCAGCAAGTTTATTACAAAGTGTAGAGTGCTCAACTGAGTGCAAGAATAGCATTTTCCATTGTACAATTGGTTGTAATAAGTACAAATCATCGCTGGCTTCTGGGGCTTCGCCCCAGACCCCCCCTGGACCCCCGCCTCCTGCTTGGGTCCATGCTGCGCATCGACATGGCATGGTCTCCCCCAGAAAAGTTTGGTTCCAGAGGCCTTGTTCAAGTCTAGTTCTGGTTCCAGAGGAGGTTGTGGAACCGGCTTCAGGACGTTAATGGTGTTTAATGGTGGACGTTAATGGTGGTGGACGTTAATGGTGGTTGTGGATCCCTCTGTGGTTGAGTCCTTTGCATGGTTCTTGTACATCTCCAGCCCGTGGTAATCGTCATTGTTTGCCATGCCATTGCAACCGATGGAGGAGTGGGTGGTGTTCTTGATCATGGGCTCTGTCTTGCCTGGATACATGTTTCGGTATCAGTACTGCTTGGTTGGTGGTCTGGAAGCCATTGTGTTTGGGTCCATCCGATGGTGTGTTTGGTCGTTTCGACCTAGCAGCCCTTTGCGGTTGCCACACCTTAAATGTTTGTTGTTGTTGTTGTTAATGTTGCCGAGGGATAAGTTGCCTTTTTTCGTGTTTCAAACAATGCCGTTCGTGGCCGCAACAAATTACAGTAACGTTGCTGAGTATGCTGTTCGCCGGCACAAGGTTCAACAGTAGCAGCCGCAGCAGCAGATGACAGGGAAGATTCGACATGTTCGCTTGCTAAGTGCCATTCTGCTCGTATGCCCTGTATTACTCGCTTGTTTTCCCTGTATTTTCGCGAGTATGCCTACTTGTCACCTAGGTCCTTTTACTTGTAATTGTTGAGCAGCCTATGCAGCTTAGTATGCATTCGGACTCGTTTAGGTCAGGGGGAGGCAGGGAAGGGGAGATAACGGCCAGGCATACCGCATAGTGGAAGTGCTTTCAGAATTAGCAGTGTAAGAAAGGTCTCAGGTCTACTTGTATCCGCCTCGCTCGAATTCGCAGCCCTCTAGCTCTCTATTACTCGCTGTTACTCAACACACCACACTAACAAACCCGGTTGGAGTCATGCTTGGGTGCTGCACGGCCCAGAGGGCAGTGCAGTGGTCTCTCTTAATACTGCAGCGCCATGGTATCGACCACACTACATGCACTCATTGGGTATCGATGTGACGGGGCACCATCGCGCAGCCTCTACGCCAGAGGACACTTCTGAATCATGGGGTCTGCGCATGGATGATTAAGCGCCCAGTCATCCGTACTGCTTCGACACACCGGATCACTCGCGAACGGAGTAATCTTTAAGCTCGACTGAGCTGCCCACCCCTTTCAGGAACTGGCTCTATTGGGCACCGTGGTTTACTCCATTGGATATAGAAACTGGATGATAATGCTGTGGGTGATTGTTCTTCTTGAGCCTAGGCATGTCACCCTCTGCTGAGAGGGCTCTTGATTACCACTCGCAATAGCATCCTTCAAGCGCAGCTTTCTGGGCTGTTCTGCGACTCATCTCGTCTCAGCGCGTTAACAATGGGGATGGGTGTGAGCGGGCCCTCAGCAGCTCCCCGGCAACATGGCAGCAAAAGAGGGTTCGGGTTTTTATCTATGCTGCCCCACAAAAGAGAGGCAGTGCGCCAGTTCACTCCGAGCTGGTTCACAGGCAAGAGACCTCTTATGTTAGCAAACGCCGGAGTGCTTCTTGCATGTCTTTGACGTACCAGCACACTAGTTGTGTGTTGGGTTTCATGGAGTCTGAATCAATACACAATCCTCACTCCCACACAGATACGGGGCACCAGCTAGTTTGCACCAACCATGCTGTCCCTGCGCCGATCGTTTCAGTGCTGCAGGTGCCTTTGCGCCCTTTCAATATCATTCCTCTGCTGCATGCAGGCTCTATGAGCACTGGGTCAGTGGCACTCAGCATCATCCTCTTCCCATACAAATTCCCAGGTGAGCATGGGCAGAATATGGGGAGCCCAAATGGCCCGCAGGATGTCCTGTTTCTTGGCACTAAGGAGGCACAGCAACTTGAACCCATCATTGTTGCTAGCCGCTGCAGCCTCCTTGCACGCTAGAGAAGCCTCACAGAGCTTGGCCTGCAGCACTCATGCGACATCATGCAGAATCATGCAGCATATGGAGCATCATGCAGGATCATGCAGCATCATGCAGGATATTGCAGCATCATGCAGGATATGGAGCATCATGCAGGATATTACAGCATCATGCAGCATATGGAGCATCATGCAGGATCATGCAGCATCATGCAGGATATTGCAGCATCATGCAGCATCCTGGAGTATCATGCAGCATCATGCAGCCTATGGAGCATCATGCAGCATCATGGAGCATCATGGAGCATATCAAAGCATCATGCAGAATCATGCAGCATCATGCAGCATATGGAGCATCATGCAGGATCATGCAGCATCATGCAGGATATTGCAGCATCAAGCAGCATCATGCAGGACCATGCAGCATTATTCAGGACCATGCATCATTATTCAGGACAAATGCAGGACCATACAGCATCATGCCGCATCATGCAGGACCATGCAGGACCATGCAGCATCATGCAGCATCATGCAGCATCATGCAGGACCGTGCAGCATCATGCAGGACCATGCAGCATTATGCAGGACCATGCAGCATCATGCAGCATCATGCCGCATCATGCAGGACCATACAGCATTATGCAGGACCATGCAGCATCATGCAGGACCATGCAGCATCATGCAGGACCATGCAGCATCATGCAGCATCATGCAGGACCGTGCAGCATCATGCAGGACCATGCAGCATTATGGAGGACCATGCAGCATCATGCAGCATCATGCCGCATCATGCAGGACCATACAGCATTATGCAGGACCATGCAGCATCATGCAGGACCATGCAGCATCATGCAGGACCATGCAGCATTATGCAGGACCATGCAGCATCATGCCGCATCATGCAGGACCATACAGCATTATGCAGGACCATGCAGGACCATACAGCATCATGTAGGATCATGAAGCATCATGAAGCATCATGCAGCATCCATGCAAGCAGCCTTTCCTGGCTCCTCACAGCTACCTTTGGCAATCACTCCTTTGACCGTCACACCTTTGACCATCTCAACTTTGACCATCACCCCTTTTACCTGCTCGTCACAACCACCTTTGACCCTTATCCTCTGCCATATTTATGTGTTGCAGGCCAAGCTGCTGTGAGCTGGGCAGTGTGGTGGTTGAACATAGCCATCTTCCTTTTCTGCTCCATACTCCTCGCTGGCCGCATCTGTTTCTTCCCCAAGACGATACCAGCATTGATGTCCCATGCAAACCAGAGCCTGTTCTTGGGTGCGATCCCGATGTCCTTCAGCACCATCGTGAACGGCATCTCACTCATCATGGTACCCATGTAAGCAAGGGGATGACAGGCCAGGGCACTCCTGCAGATATTTAGGGGTTTAGGTTTAGGGTTTAGGGCACCGCAAATGGCATCTAGTTCATCATGGTAGGCATGTAAGCAAGGGGTGGCATGCCAGGGCCTTTATGTTTAGTTTTTATATATTAATCTTATGATGCAAACAAGAAAAGGTAGTAAACACTGGGTGTTTTGATATATCCAATACTTGTACAGTAAGTTTGTATTCTGCAGACGTTGAGGCATTTGTGCACATGTCATGAGGGAGGGGATGGCAGTGCTAAGAAAATCCCGTTTTTGTGCCCTCTTATGTGTTCTGGCCCCTTTGACCATGAGCTCAACTTGCTTGGAGTGATTGTCAAAGGTTGGCAACAAACAAGTAGCCTAGGCCTGAAGCTGTTGACTTTCTCGGGCTGCTTGTGCCGGCGCTTGACTAGCTGCTGTTGCTGTAGGTATGTTTTGGGTGTTCTTGTCCTAGGTGCTGGAAGTCTTGTCTAGGCAGATCTCAAAATCCCTTCTTGTTGTGTACCTAAGACCTCCTGCATTCTATGCCACCTCCCTCTTGGTATTCTAAACAGCTTGAGGCACTCGTTGCTATGGCGTATCAATTTGATAGCATGACATGTAATAAACACGAGCTGTTGTTGCTGCAGGTATGGTGAGCCAGCCGCAAAAGCTGCGGAAGTCCTCTTCTGGATCAATTTGCCGGGGGTGCTGAGCTGCGTAGTTGCGGTCCCCATCTACATGATTGTCGTCCACAACGAATCCCTGCCAACAATGAGCGCTGTGTGGCTGCTGCCAGTCGTGCCAGCGTGTGTGGCAGCAAACTCGGCAGGGGTTGTGGCTGCTACTATGTCCGTTTCAACGCATTCGGCTGTGTCTATGATCTACATGGGTAGGTGGTAGGTGTTACAAGGGTGCAATGAATTGGGGGAAAACACTAAACCCTAACCCTAAGCGCTGACTTAAACCCTGGATTCTTGGGTAGATGATGGGATGTGAAGGGTGTAATGAAGTGGGCTGCAATGAAGTGGGGAACCTACGTACTGTGTACGGTAGCGTAATGAGGCGCAAACAGCTAGGTTGGCGTTGATTGTTACGTTACGTGTGTGCTTTCGCACTTGCTTTGCGCCTGTTGATATTTGTGCTCTACAGCTGCTGTCTGGTCCTGCTGCTGCTGCTGCTGCTGTACGATCCTGCTACTACTGCTGCTGTACAGCCCTGCTGCTACTGCAGCTGCAGTTGTACGGTCCTGCTGCTGCTGTTGTACAGTCCTGCTGCTGCTGCTGCTGTACGGTCTTGCTGCTGCTGTTGTAGGAGCAGCAATGAGTGGCATGGGCTTCCTCCTATCCTACAGCCTCTGTAACATCTACACAGAGCGGCTCATTTTGTACAACCTCCCTCCCAAGGAGCTTATCATCAGCTCCTTCCTGCCAGTGGGCCCCATGGCAATGACGGTTAGCGGAGTCTTGAACCTGGCAACAGCAGCGAGCCTGCGGCTGCCGGAGTACTACCAGCAAGAGCTTGGGGTGGATGGTGCCGCCAGGGACATGCCATGTAAGTGCATGTGGGTGGTGCAAACCTTGATTGTGACTGTTGGGACTGTGCGGCAGGTAACAGCAGGGTTTGCCTCGAGCGAAGCTGCGAAGGGTGTCTTATGGAGAATGATAGAGACTGGTTTGCTAGGGGCCGGGGTGGGAAGTCCGAGGAGAAACCAGTACATTAAACTTCAGGTATCTTGGTGTGGTCTTGGCTTGTGTAATCACGTTGCCTTCCTTGGTGCCTACAAGGCTCTTCCTGCCTTCATGCATCAACCACCTCCATGCTGGGGCCATGCTGCCTTCATGCTGCTAGGATCGTGCTAGGTTTGTGCAAAGGCATGCTGAGGTCATGCTCGGGTCATGCTGAGGTCATGCTCGCTTCATGCTGGGGTCATGTTCTGTTGTGTCTTCTGTTGTCTTCATGCTGAGGTCATGTTGTCTTCATGCTTTGTTTATTTGAGATTATGCTGAGATCATGCTGGGGTCGTGCTAGGGTCATGCTGTCTTCATGCTGGGGCCATGCTGGCATCATGTTGTCTTTAAGCCAAGATTATGCTGGGGTCATGCTGGGGACACGCTGTATTCGTGCTGTCTTCATGCTGGGGTCATGCTGTCCTCCTGCTAAGGTTATGCTGGGGCCATGCTGTCTTCATGCTGGGGTCATGCTGTCTTTATGCTGAGATTATGCTGGGATCATGCTGTGGCCGCGCTGGGGTCGTGCTGTCTTCATGGTTGGGCCATGCTGGGCCCATGCTGGGCCCATGCTGTGTTTATGCTAAGATCATGATGGGGTCATGCTAGGGCCATGCTGGGGCCGCAATGTGTTCATGCTGCAGTCATGCAAAGGTCATGCTAGGGTCGTGCTATCTTCATGCTAAGGCTATGCTGGGGCCATGCTGTCTTCATGTTGAGGTCATGCTGTCTTCATGTTGTCTTTATGCTGAGATAATGCGGGGATCATGTTGTGGCCGCGCTGGGGTCGTGCTGTCTTCCTGCTGGGGTGATGCTGAGATTATGCGGCTGGGATCATGTTGGGTCATGCTGTCTTCATGCTGAGGTCATGCTGTCGCCATGCTGAGGTCCTGTTGAGATCATGCTGGGGTCGTGCTGTCTTCATGCTGGCTTCATGCTGTCTTCGTGCTGGCTTCATGCTGGGACTATGCCATCTCCATGTCGGGTTCATTCTTGGGTCATGCTGACATAGTGGCTGGCAATCATGCTGGCTTCATGCTGAGGTCATGTTAGGGTCGTGCTTGATTCATGTGGCATCATTTGCTCTTGCTTGCTTCCATCCTGCATTCCTGCCTCAATATGCTTACCTTGCCTCAATATTTCTTTGATGCCTCACCCTTCCTACCTCAATGCTCATGTGTTGTTGCGTTCCTGTGCATGCATCCGTGGATGCGTTCTACTGCAGGGTTGTCAATGCTGCCATACGGCACGGGCCTGGCAGTAGCAGTGGGCCTGCCTCTCTGGGGGTTTTCTACTTGGTGGCTGGTTGTCGCCATCTGCAGTGTTTGCCAGACCATGAGAGTGGGCCTTCCTTTTAACCTGGGGTGGTGGGGTTCAGTGTTCCCTCTCGGCGTGTACACAGGTGAATGGGGTCTGTACAAAGAAATAGGTGGTTCCTACATGCCGCCTTGCAGCTGCATCATGCAGCACTGCAGTCTTCTGTCCCCTAGCCCTAAATCCTAAACTTTGACCGCTAAACCCTAAAGAATTGGGTTATTTCTTTTTTTTAACATTTTGTTTTTTGGTTCATCCATGCCTGCAGTTGCCACCCTGCAGCTAGGTCGCGCTCTCCACTCCAACAGCTTCCTCCAATACGGCAGCGGTTTGGTGGTGATACACATACTGCTGTGGCTGACTGTATTGCTGATGACGATCCGAGGCGCCTGGCTGGGCAACCTCTTCCATGCCCCCTGCCTCAATAGAGGCCCCAGCGTCCCAGGTGAAGTGGAAGCGCAAGTGGCGGCTGATCAGATGGAGGAGAGGCTCACACAGATGAGCAGCAAAACCCCGATGTCTGATATAGGTGGGGAGTCCACCCTAAATCCTATTGACCCCTAGACCGTCATTTTACCCACCCCACCTTCCTTCACCTTTCCCAAGCCCACCCAGGCTGCACCTCCAGCAACTGCCACCCCTTCAGTCTATCCCACCCACCTGGGCAGAGTGGCGCTCCTGGAAGTGGTGGCGATTGTGGGGCGCCATGCTGTCCAGCTGTCTGCTGCCTTTCGGCAGCAGCAGCAGTTGCTGCGGAAGTGTGGCCACTGCCCTGCTGCGCTGAAGACGCTGGTAAAACGACCACAACCAGCAGCAGCAGCAGAAGCAACGGCAGAAGCAAGGGCCAACAGCAGAAGCAGCAGCTAAAGCCGGGGCCAAGAGTAGCAGCAGAAGCAGCAGCTGCAACGCCACAAGCAAGGGCCAACAGCAGCAGAAGCAGCAGCAATGGCAGATGCAAGGGGCTAACAGCAGCAGAAGCAAGCGCCAACAGTAGCAGAAGCAGAAGCAGAAGAAGCAGCAGCAGCAGGAGGCCAGCCCCGCTCCTCCAGCAGGGGGGCTGGGATTGTTTTGCTCTGAACAGCAGGAACAGTAGGAGAAGCAGGAGAAGAGGCAGGTTTTCCTGCGGTCTATAGCTGCGGGGCAGAGGGGATCGCTGCCAGATTGAGTACTCCCAGGATATAATGAGTATTCTGTCAGTATTATTCATTACTTTGTCAATCTAATGGATAGCTCTGTCAAGGAGGCAGAGGAAGGGTGGAAAATAGAAGTAGGAGAGCTGCTTTTTGGCTTCGGCATGCAATGTCACGTTACTAATTGTTTGGAATCGGAAGAAAATGGCAGATTTAGCTTGCTAAGAGCATACACAATGTATACTGAGCTATCAGCTAGAATGGAATATGGAATAGAACGCTTTTTTATATGGGGTATATAGGGATGATGGGCGATGGGGGATCCAGTGTAGTTTAGAAGGGAACAGGAATAAAACAAAAACAAACATACTTGCACTGCTGCCAATGTAGGCTGTAACATACCATATGATAATGTTGACACAGCCTTCAATGGTTTGGATGTGTAAAAATATCCCAAAATGTGTAAGGTCCTGCTGGCCGCGTGATGACATTCTGCTTCCTTACTTTAAATATCAGTTGACCATGTTTTGATTTTAGGAAGCATTGTCGGCTGGCTGGCCCTTGCTCGGGCTGCACCCAGTGCTGTTGCAGCCAACTGGTATGTTCTACAACATGTTGACTGGGCATATGAGGCCGGTTGATGCCGGCTCTGTGCATCTGTTGAGTACTATGGCGGCACGGCAAATGCGTTGGAATATGTATGGTGCAATGGTATGAGTGGATATTGAGTGGATGTGATGTGGATCATGGGCCTAACGTCATATTCCTGCAAAGCATGGAGTTTGCATGGGGAAACTCCCAACTTTGGGTAACAGCATGCTGCAGCAGGTGAGACCTGAGGTAAGTTGCCTCCGTCTCCCTTCTGCATGAAAAGCAGTTACGGCTTACAGTTGCCAGGACGTTGGATTGGTTGCTAGCCTGCTGTTTGTAATCCACATCTGGTCTCTTCCAATTGTGCGACATTGGTTTTTGCAAGGGGAACTTCTTTTGAGGCAGCCGAGATGATATGCTGTTTATGCTTCGTGTCTGCATGGAGCAGGTCATTGATAGCATGGATGCCTTTTGTTGGGAAGTATCAATTATCCAACACCGATAGCACAGGAATGACAGCTCAGCGCCAGCATCAAGCACGCGGAGGGCGATCTCCATGTTGCCTTAGAACTGATCTTCATCGTGTCTTCGACATTTCAGCCGTTGCGGGCTGCCATCATATAAAGTGATGTCGCTGCTCGCAAATATGCACCGCATGGCATCGATCAGACCATGTACGTATCACGCGTAGATGTGACGAGGCGCCATTGACGCAGCCTCTACGCCAGAGGAGACGTCTGATTCATTGTGGTCCGCATGGATGAATACGGGTCCAGTCATCCGTCAGTGCTTCGACACACCCGACCCACTCACGAACACAATCTGCCCGCCAGGGCCCTCGAGTTGCTCCAGGATGCCCACGGACACGCATACTAGAGTGTTTGTGCCGGATTAGATTAGGAAACGAGGCTCCAGAGGAGTCGGAACCATAGCCGTTAACCATGGCAAACCCGCTGCCCTGAGTTTCCTGGTTGCAAGGCTTCTGGCCCGGCCCGGCAGAGTAACATGCAACTGCCATTTCCTACTGATGTCTCTCCGCACTATAGTCCTCGCTGTGCTTGTCTTGTCCTTGTTGTCACCCCGGGGTTTTGCCGAGAAGCAAAAATGTTACTTCACGAGTCCTCGGTCGCAACATGGCCTGCGAAAGACGCTTGAGCTCTCACGAAAGTGGCTTGGGGCAGCTGCCGATCACTCGGATAGCGGCACGTCGCTTGTCTCCCAGTATATATCGCACCTCCGTCGATGCAGCGAGGCCGAGCCAACCGGCCTTGGTGCAGAGTGGGTAGCGGCATTGTCAGCAGCAGCCAGCAGGGTAGCATCCGAGACCAGACTCCGAAGCTACCTACCCATCGTGCGGCGTAGCTACGCAGCTGCCATTCTGCTATGTGCAAGCAGCAGCGATGCGACCCAGTTGCTTCCGGAGGACGCAGGGATCGCAGCAGAAACCCAGAAGGCAGCTGCTATGTAAGTTAAGGTGGTGAAGTCCCTGAACTCGTCCAAAAGCAACTAATGCACAGTGGGTCACCACTCTCTGTATCGTTGCACCGTTTCCAGCCTAGGACCAACATATGCACCACCCATACTCACTACTGCTTTAGGGTTTTGGGCCAGAAACAACCCTGGAACAGGGCGCTGTTTGCTGGTACGGTTGGCAGGAGGAGGAAGGGCAGGTCCTATAAGTAGGCTGCTTGGTATGTGGTCTTGTTACCTGGCAGTGTGGGAGTCCACCTGGTATCCTGGTCGGACTGAACAGCATGCTGACTACTTGGTAATTACTTCACTTCACTGCTGGTGACTTCCGTGCATGAGACACGTCAAGCTTGTGGGACATGCCTGGTACTGCGTGTCAGACTGTACCTCTAATCCCAGCCCTGAGCTGCAAGCGACAGGACCAACCATGCAGCCTGAGCCTTCCTTATCTAATTACATTTCACGAAATGCCATAACAAACAATGCTATACCCCCCCCCCCCCCCTCAAACTGTTACGAGGACAGCAACGTGAAACTGAAACTTTGATCAGCATGCAACTTCACTTACAATTGATTCACGCGATACCCTACTGCTCATCAGACACCGTAACACAAGCTTCCCCGATGTGCTCTTCTTGCTTAATGTGCACTAGTCCTTATCAAACATGGCCGATGGACTTCAACTTTCCCCGCTGCAGACTGTTCTCCGCACATCAGTCCATGCTAGGCCAGCTTCCCATCGCCTACCAGCACATCAGCAAGTCAGGTGGGACCAGCATGTGTCACTACGCTCAAGCAAACAGCTGCTACGTCCCCACCTATGCCACTGGCTGGAGAAACTGCTTGATGGATAGGTAAGCTACAGCTCCTTCTGCATCCCTGCTTTCTTTGCCGACCTTTGCCGACGCAAAGGAAAGCTTTGATTGCTGCATTTGTTAGCTGTTTGATTGTTGCATTTGTTAGCTGTTTGATTGTTGCACTTGAAAGGAAAGCTTTGATTGTTGCATTCAACTGACGATGTGACAGCATGAGGGGGAATCCTGTTTGGCATGTCATGGAGTACTGCCGATTGGTAAGCACACAGCAGTTAAGACGAACACCCCTGTAATGAATAATGCTATTGACAACAGTTCTCATAGCTAGGCATGAGATGCTGTGTTTGGTAAGCCTGATACTGATTATACGTGTGTTGGTCCTTTTGCCATTTCTGTGGTGTTTGCCGTTCCGTTGAGTAGGGAAATGGGGTTTGTCCCCGGTTTGTTTGGTCGTTTCGATCTAGCTGCCTTGGTGCAGCCACACCTTGAATTTTTGTTTGTTTGTTTGTACTGCACAAGTGGCCTAAGCGGTCTGCCTGATGGATAGGTAAACTACATAACCGTCCATATCCTTGCTTTTTGAAGACCCGAACTCAGAGATAAGCTTTCTAGTGTTTCGCCATTTCGGTGCTAATGTCACAGCTTGGGCGGCAATTTTAGTGAAAGGCGAAAAGACGAGCATGCAAGAGCTCGGCATGGGTTGGCATATGATGGAGTGTACTGCTTACAGGTTTGCATATCAAGGGATATACTGCTAGGTAACTCATGCATCAGTGCAGACCAATACCCAACCGGTGTGAGATTTAGTGCCTGTGTTGAGTACTGCATAATGACCAAAAAGATTTGCCCGACTGTAGCAGAGAGTCCTGCAGCTCAACTCTTGTGCCTGTCAATTTAGTGCCTGCGACAATAGGTCAGGGAGGGATAAGCTGTTCTATTTGAACTCCCTCAGACAGCCGCATAAGCAATAAGTAAGTGACCTCAATTGTCACGTCTTCCACAAGCTTAGCAATTGGAACGATCTCTTTGTTGCTGACATGCTGTTAAGAAAAAAAAATCATCCTAAAAATTCATTTTAAAATTCCAGTAAAAAAAACATTCTAAAAATCCAAATAATTATTCAAGGTCGTCTCAAAGGCTCTGCATGTTGCTTACAGGAATGATTTGCCGTTTTGGGTAGTGACAGACCCCATCACTCCTAATTCAACCTCACGTGGAAAATCCAGCTGGAAACAAGGTAAATGCAAGAGTCCAATTGGTTTAGGGTTTAGGGTCTAGGAGCTTCGGGTTTAGGGCTTAGGCTCAATCAGCCAGCCATTGCACCTCGCCGCTGACATTGTGTGGGGGGGGATTCATCATCAGTTGTGCGGCTTCGTGGCTGTGACAGGAGCTTTGTGCTTATGGCCTGGGTTTGTTTGACCATTGTCATAGCTGGTCATGCATTTTGCTTGATGAAATCAGGCATGGGCCATCATCAGCAAGCAATATCCACCTCCCTGGCCATGCTTTGTAAAAAAGACTACTGCGCAGCCCTAAGGGCCGTGCAGCACCCAAGCATGGTTCCAACCAGTTTCTTAGTGGGGTGAGGCAATGAGCGAGGCGGAGAGACAGAGAGCCCCCCCCCCCCCCCGGCCCTGCTTTGTGGCAGCAGAAGCAGATGCTAGCTTGTCATATGATATTGACTATGTGCTCGGGCCCTTTTGGAGGTTGTTTTGAAATGGTTCTAGCCCTTGCTCTGGTGTCCCACATTCTGTCGCTTGTCAAACCAGCGATCTCCTAAGGAAGCCACTAGGGGATACCCATGACTCATGTAAGTTGTCCGAAGCTTGGCGACTCCTGTTTGCAGCAGTGAAACCTTTGGTATGGTCTTCCGCATTGCATAGCCACAAAATCAAGCTCCTCAAAATGAAGTCACAAGGCGCTACCCATACCTCCTGTAACTTGTCCAAGTGCTGGCAACGCCTGTTTGCATTTACTAAGATATATGCTCTGGTTTCCTGCGTTCTGCAGCTTTTCAAAAGAGCAAGCGCCTCCCTAATGAAGCTACAAGGGGCTACCCGTTACCTGCTATTACATCTGATTGGATGAGACCCTGCTGGAGTGGGGACCACCCCATCCCACCCACTAGGACCTGTCAAGAACGAGCAGCAATAGCAAACAAGGAGCATTTGGGGTTTGTTGCGTATGAGCAATCCTTGGCACATGAGAATGGGGAGCCAAAGGTAGGTGCTGGGAAGCTGTAGGGGCTGTCTGGCCTGAAGATTTTTTGAAGTATATGTTGAACCATTGCAAATCTGAAAAGAGATGTAAAGATATAGAAGGAAACCAGTGCAGTGTCCGGTTAGAATACCACCTTAGGTGATACAAGCAGATATGCACGGGGGTCACGGGTGTAACCACAAGATATTGGGGAACAACTGGAAAGTGTAAGAAAGATGTAAAAACATTTTGGAAGTTCAACTGTCTGGCCCAGAATGGACTTGGTATTTATGTGACCATCACAGGAGATGCATGAGAGTCAGCAAAACATCCGGGGCTGGGCTGCCTTTGTGCTCATGTGAGCAGCCACAGAAGTAACGTTTATTTGTTCGGTTGTTACTAAAATGCAAGTTCTGCATCCTAAACCCTGAACATCTTAAGCCCTAAAACCCTGTGCTTTCCCTATGCCCCCAGGTGTGCCCAAACTTCCTAAACCTCATCATGCTCCGAGACCCAGCCAGCCAGCAATTGAGCTTCATCCATGCAGTCTCACAAATGATAGCAGATGAGGTGCAAACCCTCACAGACCAAATGCCCAAGGTAGACCCAGAGGGCCCAAAGCTGAAATACCCTCGGGAGTGGGAGTTGGTATACCCTGGGTGGCAGGCGCCTTGGTGGGATGTGTTGTGGTGGGAGGACCATGGGCCAGCTATGATTGGGAGTTATGCTACGAGGGCTTTGCTGCGTTCAGATGCACTTTGCAGGTAGGGTCTGTTGAAAGGGGGGGGGGGGTGGAGTCGGTGGGGTGAATGTGGGGAGGGGAGGGCTGGTTGGGGAGGGGAGGGGAGGGGAGGGGAGGGGAGGGG
>OY744493.1:1997176-2094575 GCA_963556185.1 Pseudopediastrum boryanum
GGGGATGTATGGGAAGGGGAGAGGAAGGGAAGGCTGGGAGTATTTGGGTAGGTGTCACAGGAGAGAGGAGGGGTGGGTGTGGGAAGGGGAGGGGAGGGGACGAGGGGGCTGTGGAGTGGGTGGGTAAATGGGGCTGAGTGTGGGTGGGTGCAGGGGCCGGGGAGGAGGGGGGCCGCCAATGCAAATGCATAGGGAGAGAAGATCCAATGAGTGGGAACAGCTTGAAAACAACTGCAGCTATGTTCCAAGGGTTTTGCTGCATTTAGACGCAATTTGCAGTTGGTCCCTTGGAGAGGGCTGTTGAGTGGGGGTGTGGGTTTGGGGAGGGAAGATGAGGAGTGGGATGAAAAGGATGAATTAATGCAAGAGCTAAACCACACACAAAAGGCGAAAAGCGAGACCGATTCGTCGTGGGGTGGGATGGCATGTTGGTGGGGCCTTGGTGCTGACAGAGGGGGGGGGGGGTGGAGGGGCTGATGATCTTGTGTTTTGATAGATCACGTCAGGTTTGGCCCAGCAGTGTCAAGCTCCATGGGCATGGTTGCAGCAGTTGGTGGTGGTGGTGGTGGGGGGGGGGGGGTGGTGGAGGAGCCTGTGTCATGATAGCAATTGTTGGCAGGGTGGACAGCACCTTCATTTATGGTATTAACAGGAAGGTTAAAAGATGCAAAGGGAAAGTACATGATGCAAAGGTTTGGCCTTGTGCACTTTGCTAAGATCTACACAATAGTAGGGTCCAAGCACAGAACAAGGCCAGGCCGTGTTTTCTTCTGGCCAGGTATGCTTCCTCCGGGCGGGCAGCATCCCTGCCTGACTACGGGGAGCAGCAATATAATTCGTGGGAGGGAGGGGGGGGGGGGCGCGGGGACTAAAACCAAGGGGGGAGGGGGGTGCTGAGGGCAGTTTGGGCCCTTGTCACTGAGTGGCAAGGGGGGATTCCCAAAACCCCTGTGTCCCGCCCCAATGGGTTGTACCTTCTTTACTGCAGCCCGATACGCTCCTCCCCCTCATGCTCCATCCCTGTGTAACCCGGTTACTCCATCCCTGTGTAACCCGGTTACTGGGCCCCGGGAATGTTGGCACTGAAGCAGATTGCTCACGGCTTCAAATGCGAGGTTCAAAATCCGGCCATAACACCTTAAATGGCAATGGTAGAAACGAACGGGGGTTAGCATGCTTGTTGGGAGGCTGACCTCTTGCATCTATATGTTCAACACCTTACATGCAGCAAAGCAGGGCCTTAAGGACTATGTCCTGGTTGACCAACACCAGAAAAAACCATTCTGGTTCCTAAGTTTTTGTTTTATGGACCATGTGTGTATTGAAGTGTGTTTTGGTCCCTGCAGGCCTTCAAACGACCTCAATGCTCAAGACCTGGACCTGGCCCTCTTCAATTTGATGAGTTTTGATGCAATCATGCTGTTGGATGATCACATGAAGAGCAATGATCTGATTACCAGCCTATACCTTGGATGGGATAAGAGTTTTGGAAGCTTCCAGAAGCAGAACGAGGCATGTGCAGGGGGTTGCCAGAAAGAGAAGGACCAGCAGCAGGAGCAGCAGCAGGGGGAGGGGAAGGGGAAGGGGGACGGGGACGGGGAGGGGGAGGGGGAGGGGAAGGGGAAGGGGAAGGGGAAGGGGAAGGGGAAGGGGAAGGGGAAGGGGAAGGGGAAGGGGAAGGGGAAGGGGAAGGGGAAGGGGCAGGGGCAGGGGGAGGGGCAGGGGAAGGGGCAGCAGCAGCAGCAGGGGCAGCAGCAGGGGAAGGGGGAGGGGAAAGGGGAGGGGAAAGACCAGGGGCGGATGGTGGGTGATCAGCAGGATAGAGGTGATGCTGGTGGCGGGATTGGTCATTTGGAACGAGTGATTAAAGGTAATGGGGAAGGGGCCATCAACTCCAGGACTAGCAAAAGGAGCAGCATGAGCACCAACAGCAGGAGGAGCGGCAACACCAACAGCAGCAGCAATATCAACACCAGCAGCAAGAGCAGAAAGGCCAACAGCACCAACAGCAGCAGCAGCAGTACTAACAGCACCATTCCTGCTGCTCCCCTTGGGCTGCCAAATGCACACCACCTTCGGCACCAACAGCAGCAGCTGACAGCTTCCCAGCTCCAGCAGTTACTCATCCACTCTCTGAACCAGCAGCTGCAGCGGACACAGTGGTTTGCACAACTCCGAAACCTCACCCACACAACCCCCTTCCTAGCTACAGCTCACGCACAGAAAGACCACTTCTCCACCCACCCTCCCATTGTCCAGCTATTGCCAAATACCCCAGTCTGCTGCTCTGGTGCTGCTGTAAAAGTCACAGCGGATTCAAAGGGGGTGCAGGAGATTGCTGGGTTTAGGGTTTCTGGGCAGTACTACGTCTTTCCGAAGTACAAGCGAGTGATGAGGGGGGAGATGTACAATCGGCTCCAGGAGATAAGGCGATGGGATGAGGAGCTTTATGAGTTAGGAGGTGTTTGGCAGCAGTTAGATGCTTTGATTGTGCGGTTTATGATGAGGAATGTTACGAACCCTCCTCCTCTTGTTGTTGGCAGCAGTGCAAAGCGCATGGAGAATGGCTTTGGCAGGAACAGCTCCTCCTCTTCTGCTGCTGCTGCTGCTGCTGCTGGTGGTGGTGGTGGTGGTGGTGGTGGTGGTGGTGGTAAAAAGGCAGGAGTTGCAGTGCAGGTTGCAGTAACAATCAGCACTGAAGAACCCACAGGAGGCATACCGATCTCCACCAAGAGCAGCAGCAGCATAAGCAGTGGAAGCGTAATGCTAAGGCGTCTACTGTTGGTAAGATATATAAAATCAAGCAGTACAGAGATATGCCTCCAACTACCTAAGGTGGATCCCTCGGTTATGGGCATAACCAATACAACATGTCCGAGCAGAAGCACTCCCAAACTTCCTGATTACTTCCAGGATGATCAAGCCTGGAAATATGGTCTCCTACCAGCTGTCACACCAGATGATTTGAATTTCAAAGACGCCCTGGTGTTCAATTACAAAAGTGACTCCAAGAGCCTATCTGCAGGCACGGGCTCTAATGACAAGAGCAGTACGCATGCAACTAAAAAGTGGCTGCTGTTCTGGGTAAGTACTATCATAGCTGTGCTACATGGCAAATGGGTTTCAGCGATTCCTGTTATGCTTTTGCAGATGATGCTGCTTGCCTTGATGCTGCACACGTTTGCACGACACAGGGCAGTCTCTATTAAGGCTCATTTGAGTGGCAAGCCGTGCTTGCATATACATGCCAAGTCTGTTTGACATGGCCACATGCCCAACTTTTTCAAGCGCTTGCATTCATGGGCTATAATGCACTTTTAAACTACGTGCACTGCTGCTAAAGCATGCCAAAGTGCTAAGTATTTACACAAAGCACTTTCAGTTCCTATGAAGCGCTTGTGCATCAAAATGGCTTCTTTGAAATGTTGTTTACGAGTCATTGGAAAGCATTCTTTGACATGTTCCGGAGTATACTGTATGTGCATGCCGGGGTGGATTGTATGACAGTCGTAACAGAAAATGCTCCCCAGAAAGTGCTCCCCAAAGAGGGCTTGACACCAAAAAATATTGACTTTTATCAGATGTTGGCATAGCATCAAGTGCTGGCATGTTGGATTTCAGGGTGCATGTTATAGCAATGGGGTATGTGTCATGATTGTTATGGGCCCCTTGATGGATGTTATGTGTGCTTGGATATCCTGACTGATGTTTGCGTGGATGTATGGATTGTATGACAGTGACAGAAAGTGCTCTCCAAGGAAGCTTACAAAAAGCTTGAGATGATTGAATATAGTGACCTGTATCCGCCAAGTGCAGTCACAGCTTTAAGTGCTGGCATGTTCGATTCCAGGAGACAAGGGTATAGCAATGCCCTAATCCCAATTTGTTATGTTATGGGCCCTCGATGATTGTTATGTATGCCTGGATATCCTGCATTGCTCTACAAGTGCTTCCAAAGAGTCATTTTGGCCAAATGGATGCAAGTGCTTCCAAAGAGTCATTTTGGCCATTTGGATGCAAGTGCGTCCAAAGAGTCATTTTGGCCAAATGGATGCAAGTGCTTCCAAAATGTGATTTTGGGCAAGGAGATGCAAGTGCTTCCAAAGGGTGTTTTTGGGCAAATAGGGTTTACGGTATGGGTTTGCAGCACTAGGGTTTGGGGTTTTTGGAGTTGGCAGGACTGATCTATCTGCAAGTGCATCTCAAAGGTCGTTTTGGGCAAGTACTGCACATTTACATCCACCTTGCTGTGTTGACAATGTATGTGTGATATGTTGCATGTACACTGCAATCATGGTGACATATCTCACGAGACAAACTGCAAAAGAGCTGTTACATGCTTGCATGAGTCAGGGTGCCGAGGCAAGGTGTCTTAGTTGGTCGTGCTTTGGATCTTACTGTGCATATAGAGTGTCATCTGCGGCACAATTTGGCACGGGTTCATGGTGCATGGCATGCCAATGTTTAAAGCTGGTTGTAAGTGAGCATTGCACATGGAATGTGTTGAAGGGTACGAGATGTCAGTTGGTCAGCCACTGCACAAACCTGAACTGCCAAAGAGCTGTTACAGGCTTAGAAGGGAGAGTGTTTCTGGTCGAGGCGCCGGGGTTGGTTGGTGCATCTGACTGATGTGGTCTGCACACATTTAGGCTGTCCCTGAACGAGGGCATAGTGCAATGACATGGTTTTATGTGGTGTGAAGCTCGCCCCAGTCTGTACAGGTCTGTACAGGTCATAGGAATTTGCCCCTCAGATGCCTGCAGAGGGTTGCTTTGGTTCCATGCAGCAGGGAGGCTGTGACCTGATACGGGTTGTGATATCTCAGTTTGGGGCCTGGATGGGCCTTGTGTATGCACATGCAAGGACCAAAAATCAAAGCAATGCGCAGCCCTGGCAATGCTCTAGGTGAACACGGGAAGTTGTTGCATGTTGAGCTTGGCTATATGGGTGTTTCATTTGCACATTCTGGCATGGGTGCATAGGATGTTCAGAGTTTTGTGTTAAGTAAGCAATACACATGGGATGTTTTGAGCACAGGAACAAAACAGCGACAGTATCTGTCAGCTGGTCAGCCACTGCATGAAACTGAAGTGTCATAGAGCTGTTACAGGCTTGGAAGAGAGGGTGTGTGGTTTTGAGGCTTACATGCAGGGTGTTGCATAATGAATGTGCCAGCTAACCTTAGCTCCCATGTTTCCAGTCTTTATTCTCATGAGTGGCAGTCAGGTGGCTTTGGTGAGGCTCCCTCTCTAGTACAGCAGCATGTGGGGGCCTGGCTGCTTGGGTGTTGTTTGCACATGTTTGTTTGGAGTGCAATATGGGCACCTGTGCACTTCACCTAGTTGCTGTGCCAACCAAACCCTGGATGTTTTGCTACATCCCACTGTGGTGCCTAATCCCTGGATTGCAGTGGCAAGGGGATAAAGCTGCAGCGGAGGCAAGTCTTGTTTCATTACATGCTGAGGGGTTGAGGCATGCTGATAGGCTGCTCAGTTCTAGGGCTCTTTTGTACCAAATGCTTTCGGCGTGACCCCTTTGTCACAGCAAAATTTTCCAGCCTGTCTTGACAATGTGGGGTATGGTGCTGGAAACACACTGTGCAGTGGTGCACGCTGTGATGAATGCACTGGTGTGGTCGGCTGTTGCAGGGCCAAGGTTGGGTGCTTGGTGTTTAAGCATCCTCACAAGTGCTTTTTTTGCACCTTCAGCCTATGGCTTGACCCCATCTTTCAGCTCCTGTCCTAGTAAAGAGGGCGCTCCCTTCAGGGCAGGGCCGATCCTTGGTGCAGGCCCTTGCATGCTTGCTAACACCCACTGGTCCCTATGGGCATTGCTTTGCTGGGTGGCTGCTACCTGCCCTTCAGAGTTGGCCCCTTTTGGGATGGTTGATGGAGCATAAGTCCTAGCTCACTTGTCTGATTGCCTTCAAACCACTTGCAGCTGGTGGGCAAGGGTCCCAGCACACATCATCCAGGGACTTATACACATTTCCAGCAATTTTCAGGCCCAAATTCGCACGTTTGCCTCCTCAAAATGTGCATTTTCAGAGCAGCCCATGTGCAACTTTTCACCAAGTCAGAATTGGCCGTACACTCCTTGAGAGCAAAACATAGTAAATCATCAGACAAATGCATATAGCCAGAACCGCCGTGCAAATTGGGCATGCATGTGCTGTGCCATAATGGGCGGGTCACCCCGAAAAGTTACACCTCCGGCCTCTCACTTGTCGAGTCAGCCGAAACACCCCGCCACCGGCACGTGGGTTGGTTGGTGAATCTCATCTGCTCTGCACGCTCTCAAGCCGCCAACTGTTGGCATAGTGCATGCCTGTTTGTTGTGGGTGAAGCTCGCCCAGGTTTTTAGGGCTGATAGGAGTATGCCTCTCGGATGTCTGCACAGGTTGCTTTAATTCCATGCAGCGTGGAGGCTGTGATTTTAGTCTGGATTGTATATCTAGTCATCAGTTGGGGCCCTGGATTGGCCTCTTGTATGCACATGCCAAGGACCACAAGTCAAAGGATTGCACGGGACGGCCCTGGCATTGCTCTAGGTGAGAAAGCTGCTTTTAAAACGAATTGTAGGTATGATGTTGACATCGACAGGGTTTTCGAAGTGTTTTCCCTTCTCTGTGTAGTCCTCTCTGTTGAGATCGACAACATCTTAAGCTTCACTCCGTATAATTTTTGTTTGTTACGCCAATTTACCAGCTAGGCATGCTGGAGCTTGATTCTGTTGCTATAAAAGCATCGCATAGCGCACATTGCGTCCGTTTCATTGTGGCTGTGACACAATTGCAGGAGCTCTGTCAGCTCACTGCACGCCGATTGGCTCTAGATAGGGTTAGTTCCGCCTCCTCTTTCCTCTACTTCCTTTAAGTGTGACCTTCGAAACGTGATTGTAGAATGCTATAAAGATCGCTGTTGGGATGACTTCCTGCACCACTGATGCGGGCTGTTATGATACCTTTTCCATCACCACATGACGTGATCCGTACCGAGTTTTTTCGACCGGTTAAGCGGCCCTTTGAAATCGTCGCGTTCTGGTCCTTACCTCGGCATTTCTCACTTCAAAACAATGTTATATGTCAGAATATGTTCACTTGCAAAAGCTCGAGCAGCTATTGCACGCTTGGACCTGCTTTGCGAAGGCTCCGCAATGTGCCCATTCCTAAACTGTTCTGGTTGGAGAGGTTAGAGTTGACACAAGCGGAAACCGCTTTGTAGAGCTTTCAAAACCGGCAGGTTACGTCATGTGGCCCGCGCGCAGCTCCGGATATTGCCTGTAAACAGTTGCCTAATCACAGGCCAGAGTCTCTCGAGAGATGCCACCCGCAAATGCTTCCCAGGATGGCAATATAACCCAGCAATGTATCGCCGTACATCGTATTAGATCGTAAACAGTTGTTACAAACGAACAGGGGCAGATCGAACCCCTGTTTGCTTCGGCCTTCAGCAAGCATGCCCGATGCCACCTACTGCCCGGCCCTTTCTTCCCAGGGTAGGCTGTCAAATCGACCCTGACAGCATCCACATATAGTCTTACAAAGTATCTAGGGTCGGCAGTCAGGCAATCAGCAGTGGCAGGCCGTTCGAATGACATTTTGTTAACCGGTCAAAAATGCCCTGTACGGTGGCCGTCAGCATACCGTCCTGAAGCCGGTTCCAGGTTCCGGTTCCAGGGCAAAATGTGCTCAGTTCCGCGGTTCCAGCGATGCCAAACATGTCAGTTCCTGGTTCCAGCCCTGGGCCACCCTCTGGCCAACATGTCACATGCTGGTTCCAGCAAGTTTATTACAAAGTGTAGAGTGCTCAACTGAGTGCAAGAATAGCATTTTCCATTGTACAATTGGTTGTAATAAGTACAAAGCATCGCTGGCTTCTGGGGCTTCGCCCCAGACCCCACCAGGGGGGCTGTTCCTCCCCCCTGGACCCCCGCCTCCTGCTTGGGTCCATGCTGCGCATCGACATGGCATGGTCTCCCCCAGAAAAGTTTGGTTCCAGAGGCCTTGTTCAAGTCTAGGTCTGGTTCCAGAGGAGGTTGTGGAACCGGCTTCAGGACGTTATCAGCATGGAGTGCCGTAGTCCGCCGTCACATCGGCGGCGGCATGCGTGTAGTTGGGCCCAAATTTACTCATGTAGTTAGGAGTACCGACGATCCGCACTGCCAATTAAGAGCATGCAGCAGAAAAACTAAGTGATTCCTTGCCGCTGCCGCGCGTTCATATTACATTTCACCGCGACCGCTGTGTGTCAGTTCAATGGATAAAATCAATCAAAACCGTTGAAGGAAACATCAAGGGAAAAGGGCCTGACAACAACAACAAACATTTAAGGTGTGGCAACCGCAAAGGGCTGCTAGGTCGAAACGACCAAACACACCATCGGATGGATCCAAACACAATGGCCTGAACCACCTGAGAAGCAAGTTGCGGCAATACTCGGTATCGCGAGCAAAGGCAACTTGAAGAAAGTAGGAACCGGCAGCTGCAACAAAGTGAATTTCACATGCATTGATGCCACACACAGTCCTGGGCATGCTAGCAATCCACTTCTGCTGTAGAATAAAAAAAACTTTCTGACACCATGCAACACTCTGACGAACATTTTGCACTACTGTTTGGTTGTCACAAGCCAACTATGACTTGGACAAGCAGTGTGTAAATGGCTACAGAGAGGCGAGGAGGCCAATAAGTACAACACACATGGTCTGGCGCCATAGTGCGCACATGCTACAGCAAAGCCTCATCACCAGGGAAACACTACTATGATGTAGCACCATATGGTTTAACATGTACAACTGTACAAACCTTCACACCAGACTGCCCAGAGTGAACCAAAACCAAGGTCCGCTTGTGACTGGAGGAACTACAATCCTTTTGTGCAGCCCATGGCACATGTTCATGCAAGCTCCCAGGTTCAGGTAACCAAAATGACAACTACATAGCAAATCGAGCAGTCAAGCATGACTGGTCATTCCCGCTCCGGCATTTACAGCTGAAGCACTGGCAACAAAATGACAGGTGCATACAGGCCAACACAATCGATCCCATCAGCAAAGCTACAAAGTGGGTAAGCACTCCCTCTTATGTTCGGGTCAGGTAGGGCAGGAACCTGAAAAGCTATGCCAGTATGCCTGGCCCTTTAAAGCTGCATCCCCTACATGCTCATAGCAACAAGCAGCTGCGGTGCTTATCTCAGCTGCTGACAGCAAACCAAGAAAAACAAGAAGAGGCGGTGGCAGTACAGTGCAGCAAACTTCATTGCCTGCACTACCGCAGCCAAGTAGCACCCCGCCAGTTGTGGCTGCCATTGAGCTGCGCTCCAATCAAGCCTTCTAAGATCAACTGGCAAGGTGAAGGTCCAGAACAGAACATATCACAGTACTTAGGGAAAGTCCTGGGATCAACTCAATGTAGGAGTTAAGTCCCAGTTTAGACACTGTGGCATGCAAGCCCCATCACGCGTTCATTCAGAACAGAAAGCATACCTTTGTCATGGCAATTGAAAGGCTAAATGCTATCAACAAATCAAGCAACTGCAGCAACTGAGCAACTTAAGACATACACAGCATACTACCCTCTCATTACTAACTGAGATCAGGCAAGCTTCAAGCTGGAACAGCCAGGACGCACGAGTGTGCATATCAGCTGCCCAACAGGGGCGCCACCTGGCACACCATGTAACCTTACTCCTTGTCATACTGGCAAGCCATTTTCATCCGGCCAACCTGCAAGTCCAACGCCACAGAGTGCCCAGCAATAGTCAACCATGCACCTTTTACCATGGGATCATACAGCTGCACTTCGACCACGACTTGTTGTCCCTTGGTGCAGCCAAACACATCTTTCTTCAACACACCCATGAACCCCACTTCCTTCTTCAGCACGTTGTCCATCCCTTCTGTAGGGGACACTAGGCTCCAAAGGCTGTCTGTTGCGAGATGCTTCACAAGCGCGTCTTTGGCAAGGCCTCTCACTGCTGCTGCGTCCAGTACTCGTGAGCTCATGATCTGATCCCATACTGGGTCCAGGAAGCCTGCATTAACAGTGATATTGCCATTGGTAAGAAACTCCTGTACCGCTTGCAGCAGCTCCGGCAGGTCCAATTTGAGAGAAATGAAGAGCAGCTGCTCCATCCGGATGGCCACGCTTGACATGAAAGCCTTCTTTTCCTCGTCTGAAGCTGCCAGTGCAACCTTTTCTGACTCTTCATCATCCAGATACTTTGACAGCTTGAGGCCTTCGAAGCAGTACACCTGGCCGGGCCACAGTCCTCTTTCCTTCCCTCCCAGTGTTCCACAGAAGTTTAGGTTGTACTCATCCATCCAGGAGTTGGCGATGCTGCTTATCAACCGCTTCTTTGAACCCACTGCATCAGCAAAAGCCAAAAGCTGGTACAGCTTTGTCTCCGAGCTCATGTCTTGCTCCTCTGCTTGGAATCGAACATCCTCAATGTACAGGTAAGCTGCATCAAGCCATGCCACCACAATTTCGAGGGACACCGGTTCTCCATCAATGCGCAGGTTGGTCAGGTCCTAAACATCTTTGTTGGGCAGGTTTTCAGCACATGCGCTCAATGTTTCTATGAGCCTCGGCTTATCCACAACCAAAACTTCTTCTTGACCAGCCACCCTTATACGCATGACAGCTTCCTCTACCTGCGAAAGCTTTCTCTTAGACATGTTGCTTATGGCAGGCGAGCTGGGTGTGTGGTCGATGTGGCATGTGGGTTGGGGGGTTTTGGGGGGTTTGCAGGGGGTTGTTTTCGGGGTAGACAGACAGACAGGCTGCCACAGTTTTCCTTCCGGGGGCTGTTTTCAAGGCTAGACAGACAGACAAACACCCGCCCCCGAGCCCGCCTGGGGCTTGGACGGGGCTAGACAGACAGACAAGTTGCGGCAGCTTTCATGCCATACGGCCTGGACGGGGCTAGATAGACAGACAAACACAACTGCAAGCGTATCACATGGCCTGGACAGGGCTAGACAGACAGACAAGTTGCAGCCAATTGACCCCTTGGTGCCTTGGACGGGGCTAGACAGACAGACAAACACAACTCCAAGCGTGTCATCGGGCCTGGACAGAGCTAGACAGACAGACAGGTTGCAGCCAGTTCACCCCCACGTGCCTTGGACGGGGCTAGACAGACAGACAAACACAACTCCAAGCGTGCTAGGGGGGCCTGGACAGGCCTGGACAGCAAGACAAACATACACCAAGCCTGTTGGGGGGCCCTAGACATGCCTAGCCATACGGAACGGCGACACCAACTTAAGGTACGCCTATAATACAAGTTGTTGTGGTTCAGACATGTATATGAGTAGACCTTGCAGCGCCTACCGCAGGTTTGGTACACCTGTAATACATCCATCGCAAACCACACATGCATGCAGGAGGGGGGAGAGGGGAAGGGTTTAGCGTTTGTGGTTAGGGGGGGGGGGAGGGGTTGAGGGTTGAGGGTTACGGGGGAGTGGAGAAGGGGGGGGGGGGAGGGTTGAAGGGGGAAGGTTAGGGGAGACGAGACAAAGGGGCAGGGTTTATTGTTATGCCACACCTTAAATGTTTGTTGTTGTTGTTGTTGTTGGGGGGTGCAGCAGGGGGCTTGGAATGGGAGGAAAGCAGGTGGTTTGGGGGGCGGCAGCCCCCCAAAGTTTAGAGGGGAAGGATGCGGGGGTTTTGGGGGGCGGCAGTCCCCGAAGGTTTAGAGGGAATATAGGGGGAGAATATAGGGTTTAGGGGGCAGGGTTTAGAGTTTAGAGCAGGTGCAGGGTTTGGGGGTAGGGGGAAGGGGGGAAGGGGGAGGGTTTAGAGTTTAGAGGAGGTGCAGGGTTTAGGGGGGACGGTGAAGGGGGGAGGGTTTAGGGTTTTAGGGAAAGCACGGGTGCGGGGGGTTTGGGGGGCGGCAGCTCCCCAAGGTTTAGAGGGGAAGGATGTGGGGGGTTTGGGGGGCGGCAGTCCCCCAAGGTTTAGGGGGGAGGATGCGGGGGGTTCGGGGGGGCGGCAGCCCCCCAAGGTTTGAGGGAAATGAGGGGAGGGTGAAGGGGGGTGGGTTTAGGATTTGGTGGGAAGCACGGATGCGGGGGGTTTGAGGGAAATGGGGGGAGGGTGAAGGGTGGAGGGTGAAGAGGGGAAGGGGAGGGTTTACAGTTTAGAGGAGGTGCAGGGTTTAGGGGGGAGGGTGAAGGGGGGAGGGTGAAGGGTATTGGGGAAAGCACGGGTGCGGGGGGTTTGGGGGGCGGCAGCCCCCCAAGGTTTAGAGGTGAAGGATGCGGGGGGTTTGGGGGGCGGCAGCCCCCCAAGGTTTAGGGGGGAGGATGCGGGGGGTTTGGGGGGCGGCAGCCCCGCAAGGTTTGAGGGAAATGAGGGGAGGGTGAAGGGGGGAGGGGCAGGGTGAAGGGGGGAGGGGGCAGGATTTAGAGTATAGCGAAGGTGCAGGGGGAGGGTGAAGGGGGGTGGGTTTAGGGTTTGGTGGGAAGCACGGATGCGGGGGGTTTGAGGGAAATCGGGGGACGGTGAAGGGGGGAGGGTGGAGGGTGCAGGGGGGAAGGGGCAAGGTGAAGTGGGGGAGGGGGCAGGGTTTAGAGTTTAGGGGAGGTGCAGGGTTTAGGGGGGAGGGTGAAGGGGGGAGGGTTTAGGGTTTCGGGTGACGGGTTTAGAGGGCAGGGTTGATGGGGCAGGGGTTTAGAGGGCAGAGGTTAGGATGACGGGTTTAGGGGGCAGGGTTTAGAGTCCAGTGAAGGTGCAGGGTCTAGGGGGAAGGGTGACAAACAAACAAACAAAAATTTAAGGTGCGGCAACCGCAAAGGGCTGCTAAGTCGAAACGACCAAACGCACCATCGGATGGGTCCAAAAACAATGGAATCCATACCACCAAGCAAGAGGAATACCCAAGCAGACATCCAACTACGGACACGGCAAATAGTAGAATGGGGGAGGGGGGAGGGTTTCGGGGGAAGCACAGATGTGGGGGTTTTTCCCTTGCTTACCTAAGTTCCTGGCCCTGAGCAAGGCATAAAACTGCTTGGTTTGCTGTTGACTGGGTCAACTGGTCAGCACATGGCAAGTCGAAATGGGCTGGCCTGACATACATTGGCTAGCAAGGGATTTAGGGTGGGCTGGTGGCAGCCAGTGTTTCAGCGGGGACAAGAACTTAAGTTTGCTCCTTGTGGGTGGCGCTGCCCCCACCGGCGCCCTGCTTTGACTGGGCCATTTGGTAATTGGTAATTGGTAATTAAGTTCGTACTGCAAGCGCCATGCACAAGTGCCCCTGGAAACAGGAAATGACACGAGCAAATGGCTGCTCTTCGTTCCGAGCTGTATGTAACTTTAGCAATGATCACCTGTAGCGCCACATGCAGCATTTTGGCCACAATGCTGACGGCAACTGGGCATGACGGAGTTCTGGGGGACACGCGTGCACGAGCATCTTCGCTTGCTGATGCTAGGAGGCACTCGAGTATTCATTCAGGCGACGTTTCTTCAGGTTCGCAACAGCAAACATGCCTGGTTGTGTATGAGCCTTCATTGGCTCCAATGGGATGCCCTTCTGGGCTAGTTGGTAATCTGGTAATCTGGTAATCTGGTGTAGCTGTCTAGTTGTCTAGTTGTGTACTATGAGTACCATTCTTGTCTAGTTGTCTACTCGTCTACTAGACACGGGCACTGAACACACCCGACTGCCTTTGTCTAGTATGTCTGCCTGTCTAGTCCGCTTCTGTACCCGCCTTGAAAAATCACCCCCAACCCACATGCCACACCCGCCGGGTGTGTAGGGTACGGAGGCAAGATAGCTGCCTGAAGGGCCCAAACTATTATTCGTGCAGCAAAAGCCTGTACTAGCAGATAATTAGCCTTGAAATATTCCCTGGCAGGCCACTAGGGATTTTAAATTCTGTCGACACCTTGCCTCTCGGGTGTGTGTGGTGCCCAGTGCTCACATGCCATTGCAGTCGGAGTAAGAAATAAAATACCAATCCACGGCCGACAAAGACTAGAAACCCCTGGCTGCATTCGATCTTTGCTCGTCCTGCTCGCCTGTCGCAGAAGCTTCCAGAGATTTAGGGTGACCCTCTGTTTTTTAAGTCCCTGGCTTCGCCTCGGTCTTTCAGTCTCGCATGACATAATACGCCCAGACTGGCCATGTACATATCATATTCATTTGGTCCGGGACCCCAAATCAAGGGCCCCTCACTCCCTCTCCTCAGTCAAAGAACCCATATATTCTCATCTCCGCTGCTCCTGCCTCATCTAGCTGTGCTTTAGCCAGCCCAATATCCGTCTTGATCCGAGCCAGCAGCTCCTGCAGACCTGAGAACCGCTGCTCAGGCCGGAGGTAGCCCAGGACCACCACCCTCAGGCGGCTACCATAAAACTCTGGGTGACTGTAATTGTGCAGTATATGTACTTCAACAGTGGGCGCCTCGTCCCCTGGTGCAAAGGACCACCACCAGTAGGAGCAGCGGCAGCAGCATACACAATGACCAGGATCAGCATGCTAAGATGGAAAGGTTGTGCAATGCTTCCTAGCAGGTGTACATTGGCAAACCAAACACGCATGGTGCCGCATTTCACCATAGGTGGTGCTTCCTAGTAATGCTTTCCGTGTACAGCCTGCAGCATAACTGAAGGTGAGGACAAAATAACAGTTTTTTCAACTCAAAGAGCTGACTGTCATCTATCACATCTCTCATCGTTTGTATGCCTGACACTCCAGTATGTATTCATGTAGCAAGATTCTGGCAATCGATCCAGAGCTGCAGATTCTAAAATGACCATTTCACATATCAACATGACCATCTGACACTTTTAGTCCTGCTCCCCAGGACCGTTGCCTATGCCCTATGGGCAGGCCCCTTTGGCTTCCTACAATACCAGACTAGATGTGATGTAATGGTCACCACCCATGGCCCCTTCAAACTCAGACATACTCTCTGCTTTCTGTCTTAAAACATCGCTCCTTGCTGCTTGACGCCTCCTACCCCTCCAACCCCTCAAGCAGACGACTACCTTCACACTCCCTTCCAGTAATAAAATGAGCACAGTGAGAACATGTACATAAGTCAGTACAACTATTGCTGCTGCTGACGACTTATCACTAGCTACATTCACCTTACCTGTGTTCACAGTCGGTCTCTTGCCCACATTCATGACCATCTTATGCACCTTGCTGTCCTCTGCATCCCAGCCCTCAGGGGCGTCCAGCTTGGCCCAACCAAAGTAGACACCATTGCTCATCCCTTGCAGCTGCTGTGTTAACCCACTAGGGTCTATGTTAGCGGTTGGGACTCCAAGCTGCCTGCTGCCACGGCCAAAGCCAGTGACCACCTTGCCTTCCATGAACATAGGCCCATCCTTAAGGCGATAATGTGCTGGGACCTGCAAACAATGAGGGCACGTCAGTACCACTGTGAGCCAGGAGCTTTGACTGTATTATTACATTTCATGATATGCCATAGCAATAAGTGCCATAGGCCCCGCACCTCAAGTTGTCACAAAGATCAGCGAGGTGGAACAGAATACGGGTAAACTTCGACATGTATGACAATATATGCCTAAACATGAGGTCCAGCAGCTAGGTCAAAATCACCCAAAACCTCCACTGCCCCAATGGGGTTAAGAGCCTCCCTCCTACTTAAGTAAGAAAGCAAGGTTTGACTGTACTAATCACTCATCAGCTCAGGCTCTGTTTAAGGCGGGTCAGCTTTTGTACAGTTGACCAATGACGGAAGAGAACATTGCAATGGGAGTTGGGGCTTCAGATGTGTGTTGCTAGGGAGCTAGAAATTGCTTCCGTGCGACATGCCCATACACAGCAAGGCACTACTGGTCAGCAGATACTTCTTCCCAATTCCTTCTTTTCAGCCAAAAGCGCTTGTATACTGTGTTGTTTGGACACTGCCTTTGTATAAGCAGTACCACAGTCTGAGCCCTCCCACCACCACCTCATGACAGCACTGGGCCCACTTGCTGATGGTCATTTACCCATCCGACCCAATTCTTGTGCATAAAATGTTTTACAGCAAGAGGAGGAAATTGGCCAAGGTGCCAACCATGACCATGGACTACATTGAGGTATTAGACTGCATCTGTTCCATAACAGCATACCTCAGCATGAAACATACAGACTCCAGCCAGCTTGGCTTTCATAACACTGTGTTCTGTCAACCCTGCCACATAGACGCACCGCGGCCTGCTACTTTTAACTCGACCTGACAGAATTCAGCGTTGTCCTGCTCCTTAGTGCTGGCACAGGTGCAGCATTAGCCTGGGCCCTCAATACTGTCTTGCAATATCACCACCCTGCACAAGCACTCTATTCCTCCCTCATTCTCCCACATGTGATTTTGCTTCCTCACCCGCAACACTGCAAATCAAAGCTCCTCCGCATCCTAAACCTCAACAGTCCCAGGGAACATTTTTGATCAACTCCTCAGCCTGATGTGTACCGACTGCTCTACCTGCTGCTCACCGGCTAGATGTCTGAAACCAGCATTTGCAGATCAATGTGTCCTACGCCAACCCAACACCCCACCAAGGCTCCAACCCTCGTCACATCGCCCGCTTACCTGCAACACTGCAAGGTAGAGCTCCTCCTCATCTCTGAAGTCAACAAGCTCCAGGGGCAGATCTTTGACCAACTCCTCCAGCTGCTGCTGATCAGGTAGCTCATGGGGGACCATATCAGGGCTGCTCGCTGCTAAGGAAGCATGCCAAGCCCGACCTAAGGGGTGACTGATGACTACATGGCCACCTGGCTTGGTATACAGAGAAGCTTTGAGAAGGACTGCTCGGGAATCAAACATGTTGCCAAAAACAGCATTCATGACGATAGCGTCAAAGGGAGCGTAGTATTGGGGTAGGTCCAGGAAGTCGCCTTGCCAGACGCGAACACCTGCAGTATGGAAAGCATTCAATGGCTCTCTGAGGTCAATTATATTGATAAAGCTCCAGCTAGCTGGCTGAAGAATGGCCTGTGAGAGTTGCGGGGAGGGGGTTTCACAGTATCCAGTGTCCTTGGTGTACTGACACAACATAGATTTGATTAGCACAGCAAACCAATTACCACCTGTGCAGACTTCAGGTTATCTTGCATACGGTAATGCACCTAGTAATGTGCATACTGCCCTGCAATTTTTCAAGGTGCAAAAGATGTCTGGGACAAACATCATACTGCATACGACCACTGTGCTTGTCACTATTCCACCTTAGACAACCGGCACACTTTCATGCTGCAGGAACAGCCCCAACCAACAGCATGGCCATGCACCTACATTCCACCAGTTATAATCATGACACCGAGTAGTAGCCGGGGCAGGTATTTTATGTCCTCGCTCATCTTTTCATCTGGAAATGGTTGGATGTTGAAGCCATCCAGTCTGCTCTTCCTCTTGACAAGTATGAGAGCCGAGGTGCTTGACCTACAGCACTTTTCTTTCGGCATTACATATCAAACACATGATGATGACAGCAGTTTAATGTTTTGGAGCTGCTCACCTCACCTGGCTCGTTACCCAGCACCCCAGGGCTTGGATAATTCTCCTGCAGCTGCTGCAGCATGCCCGGTGCTGTGTCCACTGCCAAAATGTCCTTTACACCTCTGGCTTGCATGTGTGCTAGGAGCACTCCAGTGCCACTGCCCACATCACACACCCGGGAGCTGGGGCTCAAGCCAGGGACAGAACCTACAATGGTGGAGAGGCGCTGCATGTGGGGGAAGGGTCGCGAAGAAAGTGGAGCATCGCATCAAGAATCAGCTTCTATTTTGAGCATTTCAGCAGACCTGACAGTACAGTCAGACAGCAGAAGGACAGTGTGGGTATGAGATCTCTGGCACCAATGAGATCTTAGGACAAGGATTTGGTTGAAGACAGTGATTGCAACTTGCTTTGTTTGCTGCATCCTGCTTTTCTCTGTTTCAGCACTACATGAGAGAACCTTGCTTTTCCCATTCGCAGTCTCCCCTGCTTTAATGACATGTACCCAACCACCAAGGGGGATGCCCGATTACCTGCAGCATATCTGCAAGGTCGGGTTCAACCGGATACTGAAGTATTGTCCAAAAAATAATGTAGATACAGAGCTGCAAGAATTGGCTGCACATGCCGAAACAAGAGACAGCTTGATTGGTTGCAGATGCTGTAGTCCAGAGCTGCCTCCTTTGCAAGCCTATGTGATGTTGATCTCACATCAGTTCAACAAAATGTTATATTATGTGGGTCTCACTCTTATTTTTGGCATGCATGGAGTTTTCCTTGTCATCTGCATGGCAGTAGCTGCTGCAAGCGACATGGCAAGCACACCCATTGCTGCACCTACATGCGCTATCAAGCAGCATGTGAGTCCCCATACTTTGCTACTGCTCAACTATGGTATGACCACAGCTGTCCTTGGTCCCATACCTCAAGGATCTCTGGAGGTAGTTCTTGTACGAATTCCTTGACCATCTCTGGTCGGCTAAAGATGTCTGCCTGCCTCTGGCTGAGAATACTGCGGTCATCGCTTGCTGCTGTGGGGCCCTGAGCCTGTCACATAAACCATAGCAAGTTTCAAAGATTTTAAGGTAGCACAGGCCCCCCTGGGCCATTGGGGTGATCCCCTGAAGAGCACAGATTGGACCAATAGATGATGATCAATTATGAGGGCCAGGATCAGGGCCACGCATGTGCCATTGGCATTTTTAAGTTATGGATATTATGCATGAAGCACCTCGGTACTTCTCAGTCTCTTTATATTCCGGAAAACAGCCCCCTGGTGCTGACGAAACTGCCGCAACTGACACAGGCACCGTGGCAGGCTTCTGTGCTGCAGCAGGGCCATGCCCATTGACATGGAACTGAGGAGAAGTGGTGCCGGGAAATGTCACGGTGCTCCAAGAAGCACGCAACGCACAGAAGCTGTTTGTTTGGTGCAAGCCAGAGCTGGTCCCCCTAGGTTTGGAGCAATTGGCTACCGAGAGGCAAACAATGCGCTGCAGCAGCTAAAGCGGTGGCAGCTGCTTAGGCCTTCATGCAAGAGCGTTGGCCCCTTGAGCTTGCTGATCTAGCTTGCTGATCTAGGACTCTTGAAACCAGCTGTACTGCATGTCGAATTACGAGGCAAGCGAATCCGACTCAGGGCACTACGGGGGCATTATTCATACTCAGATACTTAGCACACGCTGCGCAAGCCTCGAGCTTGCAGCACTACTTGATGGCTATGCAAGCGGCTCATGGCACAAGACATGGGGTTATCTTGAGCTGGACCTGTATGTAAACGCGTTGACATCCCTGTCTAGGACATAAGGCTCCCCAAAGTACACTTCCGGAGCCCATCGTTCTGGCAGTCTGGAGCATCCAGTAGACGGCACCATTGGTGTCAGTCAACTGGCCATGTCTTTAAAGCGTAGGCTCTCTGTTGACGATCCATGCTTCAGCCTGCAGACCAAGGTAGCGTTGCTTTCAGGGCAACCGGCAGGAGTTCCGCTGTATTCGTTATTCATTGCCCAGATATTCATGCTTGCAGTGCTGTGAAGAGCCCAACTCCCTACGCAAGCGTCTAAGAGTCGCGGGATTCAACGCACCAGACCAGGTGGGCATGTTCAGCGAGTTGCGTTTGATTTTTTAAAGCCTGGCTGATATGGGCAATGCTTGCGCATGCTTTAGCAACACCCTAATTAATACGTCCTCATCGCAGAGCTGCCAAGCTTCTCTTGGAGGCAACGTCCCTCAGCCTCATGACTGCGGTGGCTTGCCGAACCCAACAAACCCTCCGCCACACCAGCTTTACCCTGACCTCAGCCCACAAGCCACTGCTCTGACGCCAAGCAAGGACGATGTGTTGCTAGAAGCAGTCTTCAAGGGTGGGCAGCACCTTAGCCTTTCAGAGATGAACAACATCTTGAGGCAGCTGCACTTTGAGAGGCTACAGCGGCTTGCAGCAGCGCCTGATGGCAGCCAAGGGACATGACAAGGGCAGAGAAGGCCACATGTAACATTATTCATCTGTACACAATCTTATGCAGGGTGTGCTATTGTCTCGTTTGCCTGCGGGGCATGCTAGCCCAATGTAGGCAGCATGAGCATGCAGGCTGGCTGCAGAGAATAAAATCAAGATCTGACAGCATCTGTCCTGCATGTGGGGCTTTTGAAGGCTTTGTGTTTACATCTGCTTGGACTGCAGGACTGTAACTTGGTCCTGCAAGGTGGCACTTGCTTTGATACAGAGTATTAGGGGTGCTGTTGCTTGTCATGGCTTGGAAAGCCTAAAGCAGCAGCATGGTGGGCGCATGGTGGGGGATGGAGACGTGTTGGGCAAGTGGGATAAGTGGGCTGGGGTGTTAGATCAATCCTGGGAGGCGGGGTGTGTTTGCATGCACCTGCCATAGCCGCAGCTGCTCAATGGGCTGCTTCACATGGGGCCTGCTAACATGTCAGCCCATGGGGCCTGCTAACATGTTTAGTGGTGCGCACTTCCTACGGCCCCTTCCTAGTATTTGCAGATGTCAGATTGTGCTGCGGGCAATGGCAGATTGGTCTGGCATACGGGACAGGACAGAAGACGCATGCTGGGTACAGCAGACAGGCCTTCCTTAATTCTATCTGCTGAACCTGCCTGAACATCTCTAGCATGTTCCGGAATGTGTTCTGATGCTAGGATAATGCCCCAATGTTTATTAATCCGCAGTGGCTTCAATGTAATATGTTGCTGTCGTGCAGCTGCAGCTGCTGTTTCATGTACAAGATTACAAGATCATGTAGTATCAGGTGCCAAGACGGATGATTTGCACTGGTGGGGGAACTTGTAGCTTGGCTGCATTGGAAAGATACACGCTTCTATGAATCTGTTCATGGTCATTTGCTTGTTTAGAACAGACTTGTTGGCTGATGGTCGGCCAATCAAGTGACTGTATGTGTACGGACTGATTATGCGGACTGAACAGTCAACTCATGCAGGGTCAAATACAGCCCTCTGATGGTTCTCACAGAAGTGATAACTCAGCCAGTATGACAAGCTTGCATTTCTTCTTTAGATAATATTGCAGACGGATCGCGCCGATCACGCCTTGCCGATGGCGCGATGCTTTAAAACATACGCAATGTACGACGTGAGGGATGTGGTTATGTCGAACCCACCAAGGACTACATCATGCAACGTCGGACCCAAGACATAGCTCCAAACACAGTGGCGAAAAAAACCTTGTGGATTGCTCCGTGGACCGGACAAAGACACCATGGGCCAGAACCGGATGTCCACAATGGCTCGGCACAGGAGTGCAGGTCAAAGCAACAGGCAGCCGCCATGCACGATCCACAGGAACTTAGTGTTTCAGCAAAGTACTGGATACAACAGTGCGGTAATTGGATTGATCAGGAGCCAACCACGACTTAAGGACCGGCCCGATGTTTGGGTCCGAGTATGGATGCTGACGCCCATTCATCCCTGCCAACATTCACGAGCTCATCATTTCCTCATCATGGCATAGATAGTTCAGCCCAGCTGCCCATGTGTAGGTGCAAGGGGTGGAACCAGTTTATGGTATATGCCAGTGGGTCCATCCGCAAGTCCAGGAGCGAGCCGGAGTAGTACTAAGCGCGTCAAGACAGGAAGTACATGACCGGTGATAGCCAAAAGGCTCAAGCAACATTGCCCCAGCCCGATCAACCCGTACACACCCAAGGGACAAGGGTTCCCTTCCAGAGAGACCGATGGCAATCAATTGAACCAGATTTGTTGTCATGCCAGCCACTTCCACTCAAAAGCCGCCGACTCAACCACCTCCGCTCAACCATCCCATTGTTAAACCTCAGCCCAACAGTGCAGTCCAGACTCTCTCCAATCTCCATTGACACACTTCATTGACTCATTTTATTATCAGACATACTGGGATACCATATCACCGATCATAGGTAGCTCTGCGGCAAAAAAAACATCAAAGGTATGGAAACAAACACAACAGTTATAAACTCGGAGGAACATGATAGGGAGGAGTGTTTATGGATCATTCCCTCTAGTAGTCATTACCTCTAGCACGCCCCCTTGCGCACCCGTGTATTATTGATTAACGATTTGCTTATTGCACTTTCAAGCAGTAATTACTGACCACAAGCTGATGGCTTTTTACTCCCCTTAGCTGGGGCATGTGCAATGTGATTATGTCCAGGAGCACACCGGACCCGCAAGGGCACAAATGACCAAGAGCTCAGTACATTAGTGGCTGAGACACCAACAGAGCTTGGACAGGCCAGCTGGGCGAGACTTACCTGGTCGATGCATGTCCTCCTATTTGAAAGGCTCAAGCAGCGAGACTGTGACTCTCTGACTAAGTGCTAGCCTGGGGGCAGCGACCGCCCTGGGACAGTACCTCAATTTTGTGATCAACCTGAGAGGCCCTTTGCCACTTGTCTCTTTTCAAAGCTTGTATCATGTGGCATAGCAGACCTGCCAAGGGCCCTGCAGCTGAAGCTGCTGGAGTTGAAATTTGGGCACCTGGGTGGGCTCTGAGACCTGACATATATATATTGTTAAGGCGAGGAGGGATTCCATCCAGGTCCCCAATTGTGTCAAGCCCGACTCGCAGCTTGCAAAGCTGTGCTTGCAAACTTCACATGACACAGTGCATCACGTATCACGTTTTAGAATCATCCATCATGTTTAGAAACATCCCTCAACTTTAGAATCATCCATCTTGTTAGAAACATCCCTCAACTTTAGAGTCATCCATCATGTTTAGAATCATCCATCACAATTGCAATCATCGATCATGTTTAAAACCATCCATCATGCATCATCCAGCCTGTATCACACTATTACCACACACGCCAAGTGATCACCTTCAAGAAGTGTGGCAGGCTGATCTCCGTTCATGCATTATAATACACGGAATGGGGCAGGAGGGATCCCTATGCTTCAACTTTAATGTAGCTCACTGACTCATAAACTAAAGCGGGAGGGCGGAATAAGAGAATGAAGGCAACCCCTTAGAATGGTGTTTTTTAAACAGAGCACATCGCCCAGCACGGTAGGCGGGAACAGAAGGCTAGGCATCCTAGCTTTTGTTGCCTTTTCCGTAACTCACCCTGCTGGGAGTGCAGCAGCGGCTCTGCCTCATGCAATCGCCCAGACGGCTCGGCAGAGCTGTAAGTTGTCGTCCATCTTCTTGATATCGCCCATACAATAGCCCTCTCTTTGACATGCAGTGATCTAAGCCAAAAACCTAAGCCGCCAGGGTTGCAGTGATCTAAGCCCAACTCCTAAGCCGACAGGGGTTTCAGACGTACTGCATCAAGCAATGTCCCACAGCTCTCATCGTTATCTATGGACTGCTCCCCAATGGCGAGCTGTAGGGTGGTGGTAGCAGCAATAAATGAGACGGAATGCTGACGCCAATTGGCTTTGAAACCAGCAGGAATACTGCAGCAACAACAACAGCGGCAACCTCATTTGCATTAACCAGTTGCTGAGGAGATTAGCAGTGCTTATTTGAACAGGTTCTACAGGTTGGAGGGTCTGGGACATAAGGGTTTCCTATCTAAGCCCTAACCCTAAACCCTAAGCCTAAACCCTCACCATAGCTCCTAACCCTACACCCTAAAATGTGCTGGTGTCGTCCGGATGTCAAAAGAGAGGTAGTGATGCATAAAGTGGCAAGATAAAAAACAGCAACAGTCAGTTAAAGCTGCAGCAGCTGCAAGAGGGTTAAGGGAGAAAGGTTGCATGCAGGACTTTGGGCAAAGAGCTCAATGTAAAACCTGTACCAACCCCCGAGCTTGTATGGGAGCGAGTAGGCAAGGCTGCAAACCCCACCCTAACCTGTAAGTGGGGTTTTTTGGTGGCAGGAAGACTGCTGCAGAGTCATTTGCAAGGGGCAGCAGCAGGGCTTAGGGTTACCTGAACCCTAATACGACCCTAAACCCTAACCTGTAAGTGGGGTTCTTTGGTGGCAGGAAGACTGCTGCAGAGTCATTTGCAAGGGGCAGCAGCAGGACTTAGGCTCACCCCAAACCCTAATACAGCCCTAAAACCTAATATGACCCTAAACCCTAATACTGTAAGGTGGGGTCCGGTGGTGGCAGGAGGACTGCTGCAGAGTCATTTGCAAGGATTAGCAGTAGCAGGTGTGGGAGCAGGAGCAAGAGGAGGAGGAGTGGGAAGGTAAAGTGGGAGGGAGGAACGCCACTCAGTATTGGTGATGGCTTGGGAACACTAATCAGTCTTTTAAAGCCATATAATATGTGAGCCTCCGTATGCCTGCCCAGCTGTCAAAATCATTAGCTGCTGGGGTTGTCATGGAACGCAATGCAGTGATTTGCCGGGTTGATGGGTATATCTGAGGTAGACTACTGCACACAGAATATGGGCCGTGCAGCACCCGGCACATGACTCCAACCAGTTTGTTGATGTATTGAGAGGAAGAGGGTCTTGATCGTATCTCCTGCCAGTTGTGTTGTGTAATGTGGTGGAGCCTGGCTTGACTGGTTAGAATATCCAAAGTCTGTCAGCAAGAAATCAGGAGGAGCTTGTAAGGAAGATCGGAGAGAAATTAGGAGGAGCAGGAATCTCCTGAGTGGCCCAGTGCAGCAAAGCCCTGCACCTTGTTCATTAGCTGCATGGGCAGTTTGCTTCCGTTTGCCATTGTTGTGGGGCTGGTTTCAACCTGATCTGTGTGTTTTCAGGGTTGTGGGGATCCAAGTTAATACCTGCATGTACCAGTTCCTAGAGGGACGGCCTCAGCGTGCCAGAAAGGGGGATCACATGGCAGCATCTGCTGCACTGCTAGTAGCTGCTGCGAGTAGCCTGTCGTGCACCCTGCGTTTGTAGTCTAGCGAGCACCCCTGCATTTTTGCCCTGTACCACCTCCTACTAGCTGCTGCTGTGCTGACTGCCTCTGGGGCGGCCTCAGCATGTCAGAAAAGGGGACTCAAATGACAGACTCTGCGGCATTGCTAGTAGCTGCTGCTGCTGTGCTGACTGCCTGTGGGCAGGTCATATCCTTGAGTTTGGCTTGCTTTAACAGAAGGGGTGTTTTGCCTCACACTTTATGTCAGAAAAGGGGCTCACATGACAGACTCTGCTGCATTGCTAGTAGCTGCTGATGCTGTGCTAACTGCCTGTGGGCAGGTCATATCCTTGAGTTTGGCTTGCTTTAACAGAAGGGGTGTTCTGCCTCACACTTTATGTACAATAAGCGAGAATGGGACAGGAGGTACATCTGAAAAGGTGAGATGTGCTGACACGTCTATGCCAATGTATCTTGGACTGACAGAGTGTCAGCAGGAGTCTGCGCATTTTTATGAGATAGGGCACTGCACAGCTTTTGGGCCGTGCAGCAGCCGCAACATGACTCCAACCAGTTTCTTAGTGTGTTTTGAGAGAAGTCTGCTCATGTATGTATGCCAGATAAGTTGCAGCGGTGTGTTTTCCTTAGTCATCGCTGCTGAGATGGACATGCCCCCAAGGCCTTTGTGTATGTAGTTTGGGGCAATTCGCACACTTTCAGGTTATTTGTTCTGTATTCGTTGTGCAATTGGTCTTGCGCTAGTCACTGGGGGCACAGGTAGGCAGGTAGCTTGATGTGCGTACTTGACGCACATGCTACCTGCCTACCTGTGACCTCAGTGACGACTTGCACGGCTCTGACACGTTGTTGTGATGTATATCTGGCACGATGCTTTGTGGGTGGTTATGGAAAAGAACCCGGTTGTGGGTGTCTGCATCAAAAATCTACCCGCTGCTTGCAGTTATGTATGGATCTGTGGTTATTAAGTGGTTATGTCTTGGTGTTATTGCCCCTATGAGCCTTTATTGGCTCCCATGTGATGCCCTTCTGGGCTAGTTGGTAACCTGGTAATCTTGCATGATCTGTTAAGCCTTGGGTGGGAACGGAAAGCTAGCCGGGAAACAGGAGGTCCTGATGCGGAAGGCATTGTCGATATTCTGCTTTTGTAGGGCGGCGTGGCAATAGCTGCTGATCAGTTGCTCGCTGGCATCTCTAGGCAGGTGAAAGCATATAGTATAAGGAGATGCTTGCATGTTGTGTGTTACTGTGAGTGCTACTGCTGTAGCCGGCGTCTGTTGGACCTGTCTGCATTACCTCTGTGTCACTGGTCCTTGCTGGACTGATAAGTATCAGCAGGCGTCTGCCCATTGAGGTGTGTCAGGTGAGTAGCAGACATCTGCTTCCCTCCATTGCTGCTGAGATGGACATGTCCTCAAGTCGTTTGTGTGTGTAGTGCAGGGCGTCACACATCATGTGGAGTGTATGAAAGTTGCAGGTTGATTGTTCGTTCTAGGCAAATTATGGGGGTCACAGGCGGCATTGGTATTAGCATGTGGCATATCGGCATGTGTTCGTGACCTAGTACAAGGCCCTAACACTGGCAGGCAGTTGCCTAGCGGGCGCTCTCCCAACAAGTGGTTTAAGCATTGCAAGCAAGAGTATCAGGCATTGCAACAAGCCATCCGCAGGGGTGACACACATGCAGCACAGCAGCTCAGAAAGGAATTTAAGCGAGTACAGCGCAAGTGGGAGAGATATTTTGATCGTAAGCAACAACAGCGCATGGTGGACGATTTGAAGCATAATCCTCGCAAGTTTTGGTCTGCCTTCAAGGGTAGGAGGTCCTCAATGGTGCAGTTTGACATCCACCAGCTCCATGCATACTGGAATACGTTGTATGGTGGTTCAGGCCGGGGTGCGTTGGGTGAGCTTGGGCAGGACATGGCCCTCCTTTTGCAAAATTTGGACAGGGTAGCTAGGGCCAGTCAAGGTTTTGAGGCTGCAAAGCGCCTAAATGCCTCACTAGGGGCTGGAGAGGTTGAGGCCGCTCTTAAGAAGTTGCACTGTGGTAGAGCACCAGGTCCTGATGGTTTAAGGGCTGAACATCTCCGCAATGCGTACACTGAGTTTGATCTCGGAGATGGCAAGGTCCTTAGGGAGTACACCTTGGTTCCAGTGTTGCATGCGTTATATGGGGCTTTGTTTGACAATGGACAATACGTTAGAGAGTGGTCCATGGCTTCGCTCACAGCTGTGTTTAAAAAGGGGGATGCCACTTCCTTAGACAACTACAGGGCTATCGCTATAGGGGCCGTGTTTGGGAAGCTGTACTCAGTGCTCTTGGACACACGCATGTCCAATGTGGCAGAAAAAGAAGGCTGGCGGGCTGAAGGGCAGGCCGGCTTCCGGCCTGAAAAAAGTACTGTTGATCATGTGTTTGTCCTACGGCATCTCATTGAGGCATCTCAGGGCCACCGTACGAGTAAACCCTTGTTCTGTTGCTTTGTGGATTTTCGAAAGGCTTATGACATGGTAAGAAGGGATTTGCTGGTCAAGCGTCTTGCTGAGTTAGGAGTGCATGGATGCATGTTGCAGGCAATAGTGCAGATGTATTGGGATGCCCCCCTTGTGCCCAAAATTGGTACCATGCTTGGCCCTGAGATCGGCAGTCAGTGTGGCGTCAAGCAGGGTGACCCCCTGTCTCCCTTGTTGTTTGGTCTGTTCATTGATGAACTTGAGCAGTGATTGCGAGAACGGCTGCCTGGGGCAGGTGTCCAACTGGGGCCCAAGCTGTTGCAAATGTTACTATATGCTGACGACTTGGTGTTGTTTGCAACTAACCCCCAAATGCTTCAGCAACAGTTGGACCACTTGCATCAGTTCTGCCTTGCGAAAGGCATGGAGGTTAATGTTGCAAAGACAGAGGTGGTTGCTTTCCGGCACCCTCAGTTTCCTGCTGCGGGTGAGGCATGGCAGTGGCAGATTGATGGGCAACCTGTTGCCAGAGCAAGAGAGTTTAGGTACCTAGGGGTGATCTTGCATGAAACTGAGGGTGTCTCTGCAGCCATCAGCTCCCTTGCAACTGCAGCTACGCGTGCCACCTGGGCCATGATCTCACGTTTCCGAGTCCGTAAAGTAAGGGACATAGCTGTGAAGCTTCAGATGTTTAGAGCTCTTGCCTTGCCTATTTTGGAGTATTGTGGTGCCATCTGGGGCCCTGACATGCTTGCCTCAAGCAAGCATCTCAGCCAAGTTCTTGATAACCCTCTGCAAGCGGTTCAGACAACTTTTTTGCGAGGCCTGGGTCAGCTGCGCAAGTCTGTATCCAAGACAGTCCTGCACAAGGAAATGTGCATGGAGCCAGTGGCCAAGGGATGGTTACGATCTTCAATCGCATTGTGGGAAAGGTTGCAAGCAGCACCCAGCAACAGTATCTTGGGTATTACTGTTAGGGAGTCCATTAAAAGAGCGCAAGTCGCTCCAAAGAGGAACACATCATGGGCCGGAAGGTTTATGTCTATGATGCATATGATCACTGGCCAGGGCTCCAGGGATGATGCTGCCACTGTGCAGGATTTTGTCAAACAGTTTGTCTTTGACTCCACAGCTGACCGCATTTTACCTGTTCCCAGTGGGGTAGTGTGGGCTGCATGGGAGAAATTTGTTCAGGTAGAACCTTGGGAGAATTTGGAGTCAAACCCCAGGACAGCACCCACGGCGCGTATAAGATTGGTTACGTACAACAATTGGTTTGCTGTTCCCCATGGGACTGGTGGGACACAGGAGAAAGGCTACCCTCCGGGTATGCCCAACTACATTAAGCATTCTGGTGGGATCCCTTTTTCTCAAGTTAAGCAGTTGATACGGTTTAGGACTGGTGCACATCATTTAAGAGTGGAAACTGAAAGGTGGGTGCCGGCCCCCGCTCGGTTGCCGAGATCTGAGAGGGTCTGTCAGAAGTGTACTTTGGGCTCAGTTATGGAGGATGAGTATCATGTCATGTTTGAATGCCCCACATATCACCACATTCGGTTGAAGTATGAGGAAGCATTGTTTTCAAATTTTGGAGGAGTGTCCCGGGCTGCTCGGTCTATGCGGCCCTCTGGGAAGGTCAGTGCTTTCATGAACCAGAACCCCAGGAAGGTTGCTGCCTTTGTATCAGACTGCCTAGACTATAGGCGCTTTGAAGCATCAGACCTTCTACCTTATGCAACTAGGGAGACACTAGAGGAGCTAGGTCTGGTTGGTTATCAAATTGATACGTTTTCGTCTGACTATGATGATTATATTGATGAGTCTGGCATGGTGTATGATGCCCATGGAGCCTAGTTTGGCTCCGTTACGGGCGCCCCCTTTGTGGGGCCACTTTGTAATCTGTAATCTGTAATCTTGTTGTGTTATGCATAGCTGACACAACGGCCCTGTGGCCGATTGTGGAAAAGGGTCGGGTATTTGCTGTCTGCATCGGAGTGCCTACTGTGCTCGTATGGCCGTCTGTCCAGCCGTTTTGGGGTGTTCGGGTGGGAACGGCCGGTGGTCGGCCTGAAACCAGGGGCCCCTATTTTGTGAAAAGCATCGTCTTCAGTCGCTTTTGCAGGATGGTATGGCATCAGCAGCTGCTGGTGTTCCTCATTGGCACCGTCACTGGAGCAGCTCTTCATGTGCTGATATAGAGGCATTGTCTTTGATTGGATGTTTGACCCTGCCGTTTTGTGTAACAGGGTGGCGACAGCTGCTGCTGTTCATTCCTGACTCGCACTTCTGTCAATTGCCGGTGCAGTGTCTAGCCAAATGAAATTGATGCAGATAGAAGGGGCTGCTCGTATGTTGTGTGATGTATGTGTGGTGCTGTGGCACTCCTGTTTGCCTCTGTCATGTCAGCGCTCCGTGTTTGGTAATTGGTAATTGACCGGCATGTGGACTACATGCCTTACACACTCCTGAGTCTAGATGCGTGCCGGTTACACAGGAAAGCACCGATGATAATGTGGCGGACAAATAGGCTACTAAACACCTTCCGTCCACCAGAGAGAGAGAGAGAGAGAGAGAGAGAGAGAGTAGAGAGAGAGAGAGAGAGAGAGAGAGAGAGAGAGAACTACGCAGAGAAGGGGGGAAATCCCTTCTTGCATATGTTAAGGGAGCGGGCCCTTACCTAATATAGATAGGCCCACTACCATTCGGAGCCCAGAACACATAGGTGGGTGGGTAAATTACCCACCCGCCTATGTTATCTGGGTGGATGTTATCTGGGTGGATGTTATCTGGGTGTGTCGCCAAAACTGCGGATCGAGGTGACGTTCCTTATGACGTTTAGTAGTGTAAATCCAATGAAGGTTGGTGATGGCCATAACATGAAGGCGGTTGAGCAGGCGGGGGAGTGCTTGTTTTCTGACACCAAGGTATCGCAAATGATACCGTCCTGAAGCCCGTTCCAGTTCCGCGTTCCAGGCCAAATTTGCTCAGTTCCGCGGTTCCAGCGATGCAAAAAGAGTGAGTTCCCGGTTCCAGCCGTGGACCGCCCTGTGGCCAACATGTCACATGCTGGTTCCAGCAAGTTACTAACAAAGTGTATGATGCTCACTCTCAGTGGAAAAGTAGCCATTTGCTATGTGGAATTGGTGTTTATAGTTGCACTTTGTTGCTAGCTTCTGGGGCGACCCCACCAGGGGGGCTGTTCCTCCCCCCTGGACCCCCGCCTCCTGCCTGGGTCGATGCTGCGCATCGACATGGCCTGGGCCACCAATTAATACAGCATCCATTTTTCGGTTCCAGAGCCCTTCCACAGGCCTGGTTCTGGTTCCAGAGGGAGGCTCTGGAACGGGCTTCAGGACGTTAAAATGAGAGGTGGTAGAAGAGTATATTGTTCCAGCCACTCCTCCGTCCACCAAAGGCATGCGGAACTAACACTAACTTTTCCACCTGCAATGCTCCCACTGCAATGCTGTCCCTTAGTTAGTTACATAGTTACATCTACGCTCGCTCCACCATGAGCGGCGTACAGTTAAGGAAGTAGGCTTACTACAGTGAGGGCACCCGCCTCCTGAACACGACCAATATGTCCTGGCTGTTCATATCACCACCTCCATCCCATCCACCTCACTTTTCAATTCCTACACCGTGTCCTCCCAGAAGGGGTGGCCTCGCCTGCCCTACCCTTCTCCACGCTTCTGTGCCCTCCTAGCTCCCCCGCCCTGATCCCTCTCATCCCCCCCAGCCCCCCACCCTAGGCTCACCCCCCCACCCAGATTGAGATGCCCCTCCACCGGGGCCCTGTTTTCAGACGTATTGACCTCTTTCTTCCTGATACTTTCCTGTCGTGCTTTCCAAATTTCATGGAGACTTTGAATGGCGTGCCTTTGCAATTGCTGTCCCTACCTATTTACAGCCAGCCAAACCCTAACAAGGGGATTGGCTAAAGAGACAACATGACCCCACTGTCCACTGTCAACCACTCAAACTTTGACAGCTGCAATGTTGGATCATTGGTTACATAAAATGCACAGTCTGTATGAGCTTTCAGCAACCACATAGTCTGAGGGCTATAACCAGGCTGCTGCCCCAACTATATTATTATTATTACATTTCATGATATGCCATAGCAATAAGTGCCATAGGCCCCGCACCTCAAGCTGTCACAAAGAGCAGCGAGGTGGAACAGAATACGGGTAAACTTCGACATGTATAACAATATATGCCTAAACATGAGGTCCAGCAGCTAGGTCAAAATCACCCAAAACCTCCGCTGCCCCAATGGGGGTAAGAGCCTCCCTCCTACTTAAGAACGCAAGGAGGGCTTGTAAGCCCGGGTGCAAGCAATAGTTGGTAACAAACCCCATTGGTTGGACCTCACGCCACATCAGAAGGGTGAGCATAAGCATTCCTAATCTTCCAAGCAGCTGCAACATATTTAGCTATACACTTAAATGCATGCTTGAAAGGGCCATATACTAAGCCAGACTCCTCATCGACGTCTACACCCCAGAACTCTTCATTAAGCATGCTATGCAGCTTCTCCTCATCAGATTTGCCATCCAATATCTGACATTTTGCAGCAACATCAGGGTCAGAAGTCAGCTTCTCCCACAGCTTTTGCCTTTGTGCCTGGTAAACAGGACAGTCAAACAAGAAGTGTTCAGGGGATTCAACTTCACCTCCCAATTCAGGGCCAAGATCACAGGACTTGCAGCACTCCCTACGTGCACTTTGCCTGCTAGCGCTCTGCCTACCGAATTTTGCTGTCATAGCGTTGAGAGGAAGAATACCTGCACGCAGCTGCATAATGAGTTCCATGCCTTTGCTCAGAGGGCCTGTGCACAGATATGGCTGCGGCTTGAAATAATTAACATCGTCATTGTAATGCTGCATATATGTCGCTAAAGTAGATTTATTCCTAGCACCCTCCTCCCGAACAGCCCTGTCTCTTTCATATATACTCCACTTGACATATGCCCTAAAGCTAGGTAGGTGTCCCTCTCTCACTCTTGCTTGTAAGGTTTCCTCCTGCATGCCTAGTTCAGCCCTGAGTTTATTGAACCTCTTCTGCCAAGAAGCATAATTCCTGTGGCTTGGCCAAGATGCTTCAAGTGCCTGCCTGCTAAGGCTAGTAGTATCCTTTTGCTGTAATTTGAACCACCATTCAACCTTCCTCTGGTCCAACCAGCTAGATAGAGGCCTAACACCAGCTTCTGCCCTCAATACCTCATGTCAGATGTTTGGCTTGCAATGCAGTGATCTCTTCAAAACCTCTATTTGGATTTTATACTCTATGGTATTTGTCTGCTGGGATGATGCCCACCATACCTCAGAACCATACTCAACCCTTGGTCTTATCAAAGCCAGCAGCATGGCTCTCTTAACCTCAAAGCTTACATGACGATTCTGGAAGAATGTTTGCAATGCATTAATGGAGGCTGTAGCTTTTTCAATCATACCTGCAATGTGAGCCTCCCATTTGCAATCACTAGTGAAAACAATCCCCAAGTATGTATATGCATCTAGTACTGGCAAATTCTCACTGCTAAAACTTACCTTTGGGGACTCTTTATTGGGGGGCAAAGGACCAAACACAACAACAGCACTTTTAGTTGGGCTTAGCTTAAAACGCCACTTACGACTGTAGGCATGAATCGTGTCAGCCATCTCCTGAAGCTCTTCCTGCGATTCTGCAAGCCCTACAAGGTCGTCAGCGAGCATTAGTGCTACCAACTTTGATCTACCTTCAATGTTACTCTCAGCCCTTCCTATGCCCTGTTCCCCACTACCACTATTATCTACCTCTTTTGGTAGGGGAACCCCCGGGTGCTTCTCCCATATCTCTTTTAGGAGACCGTTGATGAACAAAGTATACAACAGTGGTGATAGCGGGTCCCCTTCCGCTAAGCCTAAATCGCTAGAAAAGTATTCTGATGACTCTCCATTATGCAAGGCACATCTAGAGAGGCTATCGTATAGATGTACAAGAACCCTAAACATTTTACCCCTAATGCCCATCTCCCAGAGCTTGTACCAGAGCCCGTCCCGCCAGACTGATGGGAAAGCTTTGACCACATCTACAAACAGTGCGTACGTCCGGAGTCCTGCACGCATTCTTCCGGATGTGACCGCATGCAATGTCCAGACATGATCAATGCAGCCTCTGCCTGGCCGGTACCCATTCTGGCTCTCGTGAAGGAGTCCCTTTGCTTCAGCAAAGTTAGTTACCCTGTTGTTGATGATCTTGGTATAAACCTTGTCTACTACGCTTAGCAGCGTTATCCCCCGGTAATTATTGCCATCTTCCTTATCCCCTTTCTTAAAAAGGCTGACTATTACCCCAGGGCGTTGGAAGGTGCATTCATGCTCCCAGGCCTTGTTATACATGCATAGGAGCATGGCTGTCATGGGTTCCCCGCCATACTTTAAAAGTTCAGCAGAAGTGTTCTCTAGAGGACTACCCGCTTTGCCTGATTCGAGACTTAGTCTAGCTCTGGCAACCTCAGAGCTTGTTAGGTCAGCATCTAAATTCTCATCCCCTGACCCTTCTGGCTCTGCTGATGCATTGATGTAATGCGCTACAGCAGCTTGAACTTCTTGTTGAAAGGCAGAGTCAAAGTCAGCATCAGCATTGAAGGTGGCAGAATTCCCGAGCTGCTTGTAATGCTCTCCAAAGGCATCGGCGATGGGTTTGTCGCCACATGCATATGAACCATTTTGCTTTTTAAGCAAGGAGGGGGCTGAAGCTTGTGCGTTTTTTGGTCTGTATGCAGAGTTGAACGCCTGCCAGAGGCGCTTGTCTCCCATTCTGGTTTTCCGCTCTGACTGGCATTCGTCAAATGCCTCGCAAATGGTTTCATCAGCAGATTTTGTAAAGAGAGACCTTGCATCCTTGACCATTTTATGCACCTTTTCTCTTGCTTCTTCGTAAGCCTGCCATGCTTCTGTACCACCTTGGCTGCGCCATTCAGCATGTACTTGCCTTCGAGCTTTGATAGCATCTGTAATCTCTGCGGTCCACCATGACTTTGAAATCCCTGGAACAACCTTTTTGGAGCCAATGGCTTCTTCTGCGGCAGCTTCCACTAGTGCATGGAATTTCTCCCGCACTGCCTTATGTGCCCCCCATGTGTTCTGCTGGTTGTATGCCTCTTCAACAAAAGCCTCAAACTCTGGCAGCCTACGTCTTAAGCATCGCATGTAGAGACCAATGTCCCTCTCCCCATGTTCTGGGTCGTGGAACCTATCTACATTAAATACTTTCTTGCATTGGGCAGCCTTGACCCTGGTCCTTTTAGCCCTACGTGGAAGCTCAGCCAGCAACAGGCCCCAACTATATCCCCCAACTATATGCCCCAACTATATCAGGCCCGGAGCAAGGCATTAAACTGCTTGGCTTGCTGCTGACTGGGTCCACCGGTCAGCGCACAGTAAAGTTGAAATGGGCTGGCCTGACATACATTGGCCAGCAAGGGATCCAGGGTGGGCTGGTGGCAGCCATTGGGCTATATGCTTTGACAACATGATGATTAGCCTCTTCAGAGAGCTGTGCAATACGGTGTGTCCCGTGGTGCGCAGCAGCAGCTTGCCTTTGTACCGGGGCCAGCTGTTGCTGGGCTGGCCTATAGCACTCCATGCTTGTGGCCAGCCATTATGGTTGATGCAACTTCCTCTTTGATGCTATTTGTGTGACTGGAATTGGAGGACTGCTGTGTCCCATCATCATCAGCACCTGCCTGCACTCGCTAGGAGCGTTGCTTTGACCTTTCAGGGATTGATTTGGCCACATGCTTCCATGTTGGTTGGGTCAGTGCATATGTCCCTCTGTGGTTGAGTCCTTTGCATGGTTCTTGTACATCTCCAGCCCGTGGTAATCGTCCTTGTTTGCCCATGCCATTGCAATCGATGGAGGACTGGGTGGTGTTCTTGATCCTGGGCTCTGTCTCGATAGGAGCGTTGCCTTGACTTTGGAGGGATTGATTCGGCCACATTCCATGGTGGTTGGGTCTGGTTGCATATATCCCTCTGTGGTTGAGTCCTTTGCATGGTTCTTGTAAACCTCCAGCCCGTGGTGATCGTCATTGTTTGCCATGCCATTGCGACCGATGGAGGAGTGGGTGGTGTTCTTGATCATGGGCTCTGTCTTGCCTGGATACATGTTTCGGTATCAGTACTGCTTGGTTGGTGGTCTGGAAGCCATTGTGTTTGGATCCATCCGATGGTGTGTTTGGTCGTTTCGACCTAGCAGCCCTTTGCGGTTGCCACACCTTAAATGTTTATTGTTGTTGTATATGCTGAAAGGACCAATGAAGGACCCAGCACAGAGGATAGTGCGCTAGGTGAGGATGACAGGGATTTTAGTTACTTTAGTACTAGCCAGGGACAGACTCAGCGAGCTTTACCAAAACTCTAGTACCGTGCTTGAGGGGATTTCAATCATATTATACATCTGCGCGCACCTGATTTTGAACAACTCCCGGAGCTCCTTTCCAGGCTCTCCTTAGTATCGTAGTGTAGTGACCGTATCCTGTGCTGGCCCAGTGTCAGTCCGCTTCCTGTGTAAGAAGCACAGCTGATACTTTACCCCGGGCTTAGTCTATCTGCACCACTTGGCAGATGCTTTGAGGGGCATCTGCTGCAAGCTCATATCTATTCGCCCCCTCAGGGTTCCAGAACGGGAGGATAGTGAAGGTGTGATCTTCATGCTGAATTTCAGTGCGAATCTCCGTCCCGAAGCGGATGATCAAATGGGCGCATCTGCGGGCAGTCCTTCACAGACCAGCCAAAGCCTGGGACTCTTTCTCAGGGTATGGGCTAGCCAGAACGTCACCAAGCTTTGGGATTTCGAAGCCACCATTGGTTAAAATCTTGCCTGGGCAGGTCTGCTGAAGGTGGGCAACTGCTTGCATGTATGGAACTTCTGTGACTGTTGGTTGACTGGTTATTACAAGGCAACCAGGGGAGGGCGCGGCCCAGACAAACTGCAAGGCTGGTAAGTAAATGCCGAAGGAGTTTGAGGTGCTGCTGAATTGGAATCCACGGATGGCTGCAAGGAATCCTGCTTTGCGGTTGGCAACAGCCACTAGTGGTGGGTCTGAGATCGGCTTGCCAGCAATCCATTGCCTCGTGCTGTTCATTGAGAACCGGATGGCTGCAATGCACCTGCAGGAGCAGAGCAGCATGAAATGCCAACATCTATGTGAGTGTTTGGCTTCTGGATTGCATGAATGTAAGGTGTTGCAGCAATGCTGTGCTCAGAGTTGAGGGTGTAATACGCATGGCCAGTCTCAGCGCACCAATAGAACAACAGGTATTGGCCAGTGGTAGGGATCAAGATGGCAGAAATGTTGGCTAAGACTTATCATCGGCGCAATGTGCCTGCACAGCCAGGAAGCAGAGCTATCGGTACGGTAGCGAACAATTCTCAGCGAGCAGTGCCTTACCAGTGCCACACAAGTGGAGCCTAACGCATAACTATGTTGAGAAGCGGAAAGGTCGCGATTCAGCCACACTTCTGCTTTTTGGATTATCTCGTTGCCAGCTAGCTGCAGGACGCTTGAGGTTGTTTCGGCTGGACCTGGCTGCTGAGGCCATGCAAGGCCCATTTGTGTAGTTGTCTTGCCTATGTGAATGGCTCTCACACCAGTAATACACCCAGACTTTGAGTCTTTGATGACCTTCAAGAGTAGTAAAGGTCCTCCTATCAGGAAAGCTAAGGTGCCATCGACGTAGGATGCATGGCTGGAAGGCTTTTCACCAATCGATCCATTGAGACCAGGCAGTGACCTCGAAAGGACAATCGGAGGAAGCGCGGCCGGTACCTGTAAGCGGAAGGAGACAATGGTGGATTGCGATGTGCTATCCCCAGTGAAAGTTGACACAAAAGTAACTGCCTCAGTTGTGACGTCCTTCGGGCAAAGCCATGACGGAACCGGCAGGCGGCCCGGCTAGGCCGTTCAAGTGAGGCGCACCACAGAAACCAGGCACCTAGTAACGGCATGATAACCAGAACGAAAGCTTCTGACCGTGCCATATTGGCCCTTCAATGCCTTCCGGACTTGCAAAGAGTAGCAGTGCCTTGTCCCCGCAGCCGAACAATGAGCTGACGCGGCTATCGCTGTCTCCTCAAATGATGCATGCATGCACGGAAGCATGCAGCACAATATAACAGTAGTCAGCTAACCAAACACTTGTTAAGCAGATAGCGAAGGCGAATCAGTAAATGGCAGCCAAAGGAAGTTGGCCAAGGAAGCGAGAGTGCCGCTGGTGACAACGAACTTTCCAAGGACACATCTCACGGCTTGTAGCGACGTGAGAACCGCACTTAGAACCACAAGAAGCACATTACTTGGCAACCATGCCCAAACTCCGAGGACTGTGTGCATAGCTCCTTCCTGACAGCCGAAACGTTACCAGAACTTCCCCACGATCCCTGCAAAGACCTGGATCAGGACTCAGGAGCCTAAATCACAACAAACCCAAGACCTCTAGCTTTCCCTCTAAGGAGCCAGTTATTCAAGCTTTAGGCCGCCGTACTCAGCGTGACCTTGTGCACCATTGCCTCCTTCTGGATCTGTTGCGTGGCCTTCTCCACTAGCTCCAACAGTTTGCTGATGTTCTTGCTCCAGGTGTTCAGCACATCCTCAGGCCGCTGCTTCTTACCAATCACCACCAATCCTGCTGGTCTGTCAATCTTGGCAGATACTGCTTTTGCCACGACCAGGTCTGACAGGGCCTTCTCTGCCTGCAAACATAGAAGAAGAGGTGCTAATTACCGAGAAAAGTTGTACATGAAACTATAGAACCGAGGCACGGAAATCTACAACAAAGACGAAGCTAGCATGATGGGATTGTCCCTTTAAAGACAGTTCAGATACTTGGCATCATTCACATGAAGATGTGAAGCGTGTCATTAAGCCCATTATGTCTGTTGTCATGGTTTCATTTCTGGCTGGAACAATATTAGTAGATATGAAAACATTACTATATACACATCATGAGCTACGTCTGGATTTATGGTTATGTGTTGGTGTTTTTGGCCCTATGAGCCTTCATTGGCTCCCATGGGATGCCCTTCTGGGCTAGTTGGTAATCTGGTAATCATCTGGCTGGATGCTGCTGCAAACAGTCACATCCAGTCACTGACAGTGTCCTGCCACAAACCATATATAATCAAGTAAAGATGCCCCAGCATTATGAGCAGCTTGAACCGTGTCCTATTTAAGTGAGCCTTGCAGAGCTCCACCATCGATTCTCTCGTCATTGCTGTAAATCAGACCCCAGCAGCCATATAGTTCCCATCTACCAGGAATGAATCAAACATCCACAAACTTCACAAGTATCTAGCACAAGGGTCTCCTTATAGATCACATACAAATCACAATCTCCATCAGGCGCAATCTACAATCACCCACCACAGCAGCTCCTGACCCGAGGCACACCCCTAAACAGGCCTTGCAGTCATACTCCGACACTGTCTGTTGTGCCCATTCCACCCTTCCCAGCTAGCAAGCCAAATGATATCGCCGCTGCAATATAAACAACTATTAGCAGTGCCCTTGACCTGGCTAGCAATGGTATGTTCACTGGATGGGCACTACACAGCACGGCTGGCACATAGAGGTCGCCTGGGCGCCTGCCAAGTGCCCTGCTGCTCCCCCTATCCGTAACTCTCCACCCTCTCCCTAATCGTACCGCCCCTTTCCCGCGACCCCTCCCGATAACCCTAGCCCTGGCCTCCCCCAAACCCTCCGGCTCACGCCTCCCTACAACCCTGCCCCCCCTCCAACCCTAGCCTTCCCTTAAACTTACCTTGTCTTGTGGCAGGTCCAGCAGCTCTGCCAAGCGCTGTGTGGTGATGCGTGTGTAGTACTTAGTGAGCACCAGCACATTGTGCTCCACCACCCTCAGCTTCAAGTCCTCAAGGTGCTTGCCTCCCAACTCACCAGCAAACACCTCAGGCTCAGCTGCCATCTCCTGCGGACACACAGTGTTGGGTGGGCGGGGGTCTTGTTGGCAAAGATTTGACTATGTGTGCTCTCATTGCACATGTCATGCATACAAGAAGTGCCATACAGCCCTGTATGCCCCAAACTTCAGGCTTCTTGGGCAGCTAAAACTGGCCGGTGTCTACCGAACCCCCGTACAACAAAGCAACATGCAACCATGAGATGCAGATTGCCAGCAATTAATGAGGACTTCAGGCTCTGCTGCCATGTCCTGCATGTATAGTATGTTCAGAAGCTGGTTGGCATACATTAAAGATGACGACTATCAGTTGATTATCTTCAGTGCTAGGATACTGTATACATTTCTGCACCCTGCCTGGCGTCTTGTCAACGGTGCACTACTTGTGAGCACAGGAGCAGCAGCCCTAGGTGGTTTGCTGACTTTAACACGCTTGCTAGGGGGTGAAGTTATGAAGTGCCATCAACACCGCAAATGAAGCTGGGATAGTGAGCACCTCCCAGGCAGCAGGAAAGCCCATGCTAGGGTCTCTTCATCTGGAAGAGAAGATATACGCACAAATTGCACCCGAGCCAATGAGCACCTGATCCACAAGCACGGGGAACTCTAGTTTTTACACAAAAGCAGCTCCTCCCTCTCATAGGCCTAGATAATAATGGCCTAAATACCATTTGCACAACATGCAGTTTCAGACCACGTGGCCCTAGTCGTGCACAAGAACACGCCTGCCCAACGTCTGCAGCTCATGGTGTAGTCTGTCCGCAGCTATCTGGGAAACCCACCTGGCCAAACTGTGCCTCAAACAGACCCCAGCGGATGATCTCAGGGTTTGTGAAGGTCGTCAATAGCTGCTTCAGCAACGGCAAGTCACTGAGCTTCTTATCTGCCATGGTGGTGTTGACCAGTGTGAGCACATCACTGCTGCTGCCCTCTGCAGTGCTGTAGCTGGGGGATAGGACAGCGTACCAGCACACCTTCTTCAGGATCTGCACAGGTGGAAGCATATCATCCTTTACCAGCCTAAAAGGAGGGGACTTCTTTTTGTGTAACAATCCCGATAAACTGCAATTACTATACGCAGCCACCATGAGCACCCCAGCTTTCCTCTCCCCCATAAACTGAATGTAGTGCAGGCTAACGCTGCTCCAAAAGAGAAGCTGCCTGTGGTAGACCACGATCGCTCTGCCCAAGAAGGTGTGGTGGAGGCTTGGGGCTCTATTTACAGCATTAGAATAGTACCACCAGCATGAGATATTCCTAAGATGTGTCACTCATGATCCTTTAAAGTGCTCTCTACTGGAACTTGAGTGATATTTGACTCTGCCTCTAACGCAACTTGAATTCCAATCTATGGATGCTGAAGGCATGCTAAATGCTATCATGCTCACCGGCATCCATTTGCTGGGGTCTGCCGCCACTGCCTCGTCCTCATAGATTGCCCTGTAAGAGCGGCACACCTCCAGGTAGTTGTTGTAGTGCAGGTGGTACTGCACCATCATCTGATAGTACCGCAGCTTCAGCTCTGGCAGGGTGGGAATTCCCTGCAGGTAAAAGCAAAGAAGCAGCAGCAGCACGATAGGCAGCTAAGCCTAAAGCAGAAAACTACATTGGCAGCAATAAACAGAGCCTGCTGTTGCCTCTGCAAGGAGAGTTATAGTGAAGGCATTATCACAGTCGACTTATACAAGCAGCGGTTTGGATGCAGTCTGAGAAACCATCGCCTGGAGCCATTGACAGAGCATGACGTCCCCTGCCCTCATTGGCCAATCAATCCAATCAATTCAATCAATCAATCAAACCAATCAATCACGAACCAACCAAATCACACCTCAGTCAGCAACAGACATATCACCCATAGCTCAAATAGAAACCTTCACATTGTCCTGGCATGATTAGCCATCAGACTGATGTCATCACGTAGATTTCCTGACATCCTACCTCATCTGCCTCCTCAATGGCTGTCCCCTCAATGCCAATCTCTCCCTTAGCCTCCCCCTTCTTAATCTTAAAGGCCCTGGGGCTGATCTTGCGTGCTAGGATCTGAGCACGGATGAAGTCATCCTTCGCCAGGCACAGGCGCACTTGCTCCAGAATGAAGGCAATCTTCTCTGTCTTGGCCATCGCACCAAAGGTCTCCTGCAGTTCCCAAGCAGCAAGTATGAGCAATCGGAACAGCCTGCACAGAACAGACTGGGGAAATCTCCGTAACAAATATCTGCCGTTCTGGAGCATGAGGGCAGAAGCTGTGCAAACAACTTCAGACACTGCATCCTTGCCCAAACCCTGCATATCCTGAGGTAAGGCTGCATTGCTGCAATGAGAGCCCATGGCTTGCTGAGCATTACTTCGTCCAGATGACATAAACAGAGCAACTTGAGATCTCCATTACCCTCTCCAAAATGTGTGTCAATTTGATACAGCCTCTAGTCTGGTCTTTTCACAAAAGCTGCAACTTGTTTCCTGATTCCGTCGGCACCAACATACAGACCAAGCCAAACCTTTATGACCAGCATTCTTAGTTCATATCAATCCAAACTTCCAGGACACCTTGGGAAGACCATTTCACTTTACTTACCACAGCAACCTCCTGAAGAATCTCTGCAGCTTCTGAGATGTTGCCCTCAGCCTCCCTAATAGCTGCCAGTTTCCTTGTCAGGCGAGCACGCTCAATCTCCACAAAGATCTGCAGAACCAAGGGACAAGGTTGGGAGCATTCTGAGGCCTAGTAGGTGGCTGTCCATTCAAAACGTTTGTCGCCTCCTTGAGATCAGGAAAGGTCTGATGTGAAAGGCCGCACATGCCCATGCATTTCTCACACAATTTTGGAACAATCCTGCAACACAGTGGAATGCCCATGCATTACTGGTCCATGCAACGCATGAAAGCTCACAGGTGTAAGTCAATACCAAGACAAACTGCCCATTATGCATTAGCTGCAATACAATACAGCTGCTGCTGGAGGAACAAGTGTGCCCAACTCACCTTGCCCTCTGTTACAGTCTGCAGGGTCTTGATGAGGGAGACCTTGGCGTCCTTGTCAGGGGTCTGCTCCACATAGCCCATGGCTTGCCTCACGAATGCTTGGATCACCTGGCAAGAGAAAGCACATAGAACCAAGCCCAAGTCAAGGGCACCATGTGGTTCCAAGAGGAGCAGGTGTGGGCATCTGTGCTGCTGGGAATCTCAGTACAGCTGCTTTAAGGCAGGCTTAGCATGGCTACGACTGTGTACAAACCTTCACAGCTCAGCTCATGCTTTTGGCCATCGCAGCAATACTACGCTACCTAAACAGTTGTGAGTCTTCCCTCATTGTCAACTTCTGCGTACCAAACTTTCCGCAGTCTTGGATGATTGGGACATAAAATGGGACATACTGCACAAGGTCCCATACGCACATGACCTGCGCACCTGCTTCAACTGCCCTCTGCGCTTTGCCAGTAAGACCACATTCTCCTCTAGCAGTTTCCAGTCCTTAGCTTCATAGCACACAGTGAGGATGGTGCTGCAGCTGAGCTTTGAAGCTGTGATGTCCTCTGCCAGACGAGCTGTCTTCTCTAGGTTAAGCAAGCCTTCAAGGCATGCATGGATGTCCTGCAACGAAAGAGAGATTTCAGGTACAGCCCTTTGCTACATGGTGCTAACCTACTTCATCTAGCCATACTTTGCCCCAGCCTTTAGAGAGATCACATAGCCCTTGTTAAACGAGTGATATGAACTGTAACTGGTCACGGACGTTGCTAAGCAGCTTACTGAATGGGAATGCCCCAGTAGAGGCATTTGGTAGGCACTTTTTACCTGTTTAGCAAGCTGCTTGGTGGCCTCGACATCGGCCTTGAACTTTTCCAAATCCAAGGTGCTATTCTTCTGTTTCTGTTCCTCATCCCTCTTATCTTCCTCCATGCTAATATTGCTGACAGTGAACTCGCCAACCACCATCTTGCCAACTTGTCCTAGACTGGTATCAGATGGTTGTGACCACTGCCGCCTGCTCTGTCTGTAGGCCTTTCAAGCCAGCTATTTCGGAGACCTGTCTGACCTGATCAAGGCAGAGAGAGCATAAATCACGTAATACAAGGAGCGCGAGACGATCAGGCCCTCAAACAGACGCGGTGAGCACGCAGGATAAGACCAAGGTCAGATATAAGGCTCGTATTGGTAGCTCTCAACGCGTTCCTGGCGGCAACCAGGACCTTTCACGGGCCCTGTGAAGCGTAGTACCGCTTGCGGAGTGCTTCACGTACCGGACAGGTGAGCGCTCATTCCATGCCCAAATGAGACGCACGCAGTATGTAAGCTGTGTCGTTTCAGCCAATATAAGTGCCTGGAGCTGCTCTGACTGATGAAGCTGTAGATTTATGCTGGGCTACCGAGCGCATGCGGTTGGCACCATTTTATCTGGTGGTTGAGTAGACTGCCCAAACTGTTTGTAAGAATCAGGAGATGATCGTCGTCTTTGGAGCTGCTGGCAGACTAGGCACCAGAGTTGTCCCAGGAGCAGTTGCTAGTGAGCATAATGTAACGGCCTTCGTCAGAAGCCAGCAGCGACTGCTTACCGCTGTTGGCCCCGATCCCTTCTCCAAATTTCGCACCTTTGAGGGAGATGTGTTGAATGCGGGAATTGTCCGGCAAGCGCTGTCCAGACTGCAGGCTACATTGGCTCCAGCTATGATGAGGCCAAGCAGCTGCAGCTGATTATCCAGTCTATAATCAAAGTGGCTTGCGATTGCCCGGATGGCCCCCGTAGACTCTGGATCCTTGGCGGCGCTTCAGCAAGAGCAATGCAGGCCTGGAGGCGGAGAAGGCATGTCAGCACTTGCTGCAACTTCACTAGAGGGCCAAGCTAGCTTTGTGCTGCGACAGTCAAGGACACTCTGAGGCAGGTGATAATGAGAAGTGTGCCGGGGCAGGGCAGCTTTGGTAGATGTTGTGCAGATACACCCACAGACAGATAAGCCAGCAAAGCAGCTACTCGGAGACCTGCTTTAGGACTGTTGTGCTAGGCTGCTGGCAGAACCTGACCTGCTCGGATTTGCCGGCTGCAACATGGGGACATGACTGTTTCAGCACACGAGCACAGTGTCAACCTTCTCCGTTGGCTATAATGCACAGGTGAACACACGGTTGGTAGCAGCCACCTCGAGCAAGTCAGGCCAGCGCTGAGGCTGCGATGGGTCGTAACACAATCGTGTTGTGTTAGGCCAATCCTGTGTTAAGGAGTGCATTGGTGGTGACTTTCAGTATGGGTCTCTCTCAAGGCACCCTAATAAACTGGCTGGAGTCATGTGGCGGGTGCTGCACAGCCCAAAAGCTGTGCAGTGGTCTCCACATCTGTTGGCTGATAATTATGACATGGTCCTGGTTGATCTTCCTCCTTCAGACACTATGGTAGGGATGTGCCCTCTAAAGCATTGGTCATCTTACTTCATCTGTGATGCACTGCACGGGAAGCGACATGTTCAAGAAGGGTTCAGGTCAAAAGATGTATCGCAAGCAGAACTTCATGATGTCTGTTTGGTTGGGGCTTGTCAGAGAATCCCTCAGCTGATTGCAAGGATGGTTATTTGACAAGTGTCTGGTGTGTAATTGAGCAGGGCAGGAGCCCGCATTTGGGTGTGTGTGAGGTACAGCTCTGGGTCTGTAAAGTCGTAAGGTGTCGTATGTTTGCGTGTGTACTGCAGCTCTGAGCGCAAAGACGTGCCAAAGGCAGACCTAATAAACATGGCTTCAGATCGGGGTGCAAGGGATGATCTTAACTTGGCAGAAAGTGGTGTTTGCTGTCAATAAATCATGCAGATGGCACAACACAGCTAAAGACGGGGTGGGCGGTTGGCTCTGTCTGTTTTTTCTGCTCCTATGCGCTGCATACAAGGTAGAGGGTGGACGTATCTTTCACCCTGCACCCGGCAGATTCACTCGGGTGGTGCTGTGCTGTTGGGGTTTGCTTCATAAGAGTCCAACTACTGGGCTGATCCGCGTCGTCAGGGGACTACATAAACTGGCAGATAAGCCGTGAGATATATAAGCAGGCTGGGTCATTCACACGCTTGGCTTGTTAACCAAGTAGCATCCCACTTGAAGTGCAGGCGTCCGCCAAACAAGCATTTTAGCCGTTAACTGCCTTGTTGTACATTTAATGAAGAATGCGTGTTAGAGCAGCGTTAGTGGTATAACACAGCAGAGTCCAGCGGGAAAGTATTGGATATATCTCGTGGCCCTTTTGTTTGTTTCGTTTATCCTTGAACTGCTGGGGTCTGTCTCGTAGGGATTTGGTAATCTGTATTGCGGTGAGGGGGGTGAGTTGCCCAATGTGTATTGTACTGTATGATTGTTGAGGCTTCAGAGTTTCTTCAGCACAGAGTATCACTGGCATGGGCCATGTTGGCGCTCGCTGTCCTCATGTAGAGTTTCTTGAGTCCGTTGTCTTTGGGTCCATCAGATGGTCGGTGTGTATGGTCGGTCAGACCTGGCCGCACTAGCCCTCTTTCTATATTTGCCACACCTTGATTGTTTGTTGGTTTGTGCAGGGTACCAGTCACATACTGCACGTGGCCATGTGTTCAACGGTAGTGGGGCTGTATCACTGTATGTATTTGTAGTCTGTTCCACCTCGCTGTTCTTAGTGACAGCTTGAGGTGCGGGGCCTATGGCACTTATTGCTATGGCATATCATGAGATGTAGAGTAGTATTAATCAATCACATACATCTGTTATATGTACGGTATGTGGTTTCTGCGTGATGTACGTAGGTATGGAGGATCAATGAGTGTTCCTCTTGATTGCATTACACTACAGGCTGCGTGCCGGTGGGCACCTCATGAATGTTTCTTTGTCAGTTTTGTTGTTTCCAAGCGCTGGCTGCATGCTTCAATGATGGCATGAAGGTCGATGCAATCCCTTTTGTGGCTGCTGCACCTTCGTTCAATTCTTGTTTGTTTGGATGATACGGGAAGCAGCCTCAGAAGCTGATGTTGCGTGGTGCTTGTCATCCGATGCAATTAAGGCACCATGTTTGCCGCGGACTCTGCTAGTCACTTGTCCGCACTGACACAGTCGTATGTGTTGACGTGAGCATTGGTATGCCCCTAGAATGAGAGCATAAACGGGGGTCTACTGCATCCGTCAAACGACATGGCTGATGAACTCTAGCCGTGTGACTATTGGGCCGTAACACTGGTTACAATCTCAAGAATCCAAAGTGCTCATCGTATTGTTAGTTTCCAGGGTAAAAGGCTCTAGTCTGATGGCGTCCCTGCGGTGGTAACGTCCTGAAGCCGGTTCCACAACCTCCTCTGGAACCAGAACTAGACTTGAACAAGGCCTCTGGAACCAAACTTTTCTGGGGAAGACCATGCCATGTCGATGCGCAGCATGGACCCAAGCAGGAGGCGGGGGTCCAGGGGGGAGGAACAGCCCCCCTGGTGGGGTCTGGGGCGAAGCCCCAGAAGCCAGCGATGATTTGTACTTATTACAACCAATTGTACAATGGAAAATGCTATTCTTGCACTCAGTTGAGCACTCTACACTTTGTAATAAACTTGCTGGAACCAGCATGTGACATGTTGGCCAGAGGGTGGCCCAGGGCTGGAACCAGGAACTGACATGTTTGGCATAGCTGGAACCGCGGAACTGAGCACATTTTGCCCTGGAACCGGAACCTGGAACCGGCTTCAGGACGGTACGGTGGGCTAGGCTCAAGCCGTACCATGGCAAACCGAGCGCGTATGATTTCAACGGAGTACTAGCTTGGCAGCTTGAAGGAAAGACCCGAACCACTAATACCACCAACAATATTGACATTTGCGAAAGGCAAACGGTGGCGTGCATCTGCGGCGTAGCCTATAGGGGGGAGGACATGGCCTTATCTCCATACTGCGTAGCCTATCGTAGCACAGCCAGTGAGGCCAAGCGTACGGTTGCTTACCTGTTGCTCACCTGGGTTTGCGAAGCAACATGTTCATGCGATGTACACACCCTGACGTCCATTCATGGGGCTAGGACCTAGCAATTGTTGAAGTCTCCAGTCTGGCCTAGTCTGAATCGTCGTCCTGGGGTCTGCGCTGCCTCAACAAGCTGATGTACAGAACAAAAAACATTCCCCCCCACCAACCCTTGCACTGTCCGACTAAGACCAGACAAGCTGGGCTCAGCACAGAAGGTGCAAGAGAAGGGGGCCCGCAACGCAACATGACGTTTGGCGCATAACTAGCCTTGGAGCCAAACATCATGTAGGCCAGCACTTGCCGGTTCCCAGCAGTAACTGGCACAACGTCACGAGCCCGGCTGTGGGTCATCCCTTCATTTCCCCCTGAACGCTGCTTGCCCGCCCATCCCTCGCCTTGCGCATGAACCAATTCCCCATTTTGATAACCAGAGCTCAGAGAACACTGAGTCCCAGGCATCGAGCCCATATATGTAGGTCCACTGCCCTACAAACAGCAAGGCCTTGCTAATGCTTCTGTCACCCGACTGTTTAGCTTCTAACCAATGGGTGACGGGCTGACGTGGCACAGCTACAAGTCAACTTGTGTTGACGACAGCCAGCGGTCAGTTAAATTAGCTTATAGAGATTGAGAGGTTCGACATAAACTGAAGCTACGAAGCCGACTGCGACAGAGCGTTGCGAATTTAAGTCAAAGTGATGTAAGTGCCAATGTGAGTTAAGCCGTGCCAAGTGCCAGTTGCCAAGTGTTCTCACCCTCACGATACATCGAAGCATGACTCATATCTTAGTGCCCAACATACGGGACACATGCCATACCACACCTCTTGAAAGTAGAACCAGCAAGTGGGCTCCATCGATGCCGATCAGCTTTGCTTGTGATACAATACAATACAAGTAGTTGGGGGACTGAAACCCCTCCCGGCACTAGGCAGAAGGCCAACTACGAGGCCCATGGGAGACTCATGCATAAAACCAACATTTTTGTAATGCTTTTGCTTGCACAGCCTTACTGTGAAGCAGACCTATGAGTGCAACGAAAAGGCGGAGTCCCTTTATACTTGCTTGAACTTGCTTTAGGTGCGGGGCCTATGGTGACTTATTGCTATGGCATATCATGAAATGTAATAATAATAGAACTTGCTACGGAGCTACCAAGCTTCTACTGTATCATGAGAAGACCATGAAGATTCCATGATCACAGGCGAGCCCCATGCTGGTCATCAAATTCCCTCCTGCTGCTGCATCCTCACTTCCCATGCAGCTGCTCCAGCCTACCCCCTGCTCCTGTTCCCGCCGCTGCTGCTGCTGCTGCATGCTCTCTTAACGTGCGCTCTGTCAGGGCCACAATTCCGCCCTTAAAACTCCCCCCGCCCCCAACATCACTCCTTGCACCTAATCCCACACCCCTCCAATCATAACCATGATCATCACCATCAACCAATGATTCAGTCTGGCTACTTGGAGATGTTCTGTCCAGTTTGCTGCTGACGGCATGGCGCTCCAGGCCAGGGCACATGGACAGCACAGATATCACCAAAGAAGGCACAAAGCCAAGGCACGCCCACTCTCTACATGGGCACAGGGAAACAAACAAACAAAAACTTGAGGAAAACAACCACATGCGTAAGTGCTAAGGGGTTGCATAAAGTAAGGCACCCTAGCTGAGCAATATTTGAATCCAACAAATGCCAATGTATCCCTGTGGAAACGGGCCGCACCTGTAACTGCAAGGCGGTGGATTGTAGCACTGCAGGGTTTGAGTACAAAAGGGTTCACTCTCAATCCCTAAACCCTAAATCACTGGATAGTAGCAAGCGCATGTTGTGAAGCTGAGTAAGGGTGTGAGGAGGGGGCCCACATGTCATGGCCTAAATGCTGTGCTGCTTGTGCTGAGTGGGATAAACTGAAAGCATGGCCCGCATGGCAGCATATCTAAGCAACATCCCCTCCTGCTGCTGCCACCAGAATGAAAAGCATGGAGTGTATTGAACCCCTAGAGCGTCACCACCTATAAGAGTAGCTTCTGAAGTCTTGCCATGGCAGTACGCACAACCCCTAGAGCGCTATAAACCTTTCAATGCTATCCCAGATGAATGATCTCAAAACTGGTTTAGGGTTTAGGGTATGGGTTTCCCCCCAAAGCCTTAAACCCTAGACCATTAACATCCCCAGAGTGTGACTGACCCCCTGATGCTAAACATGATAATCCCAATAGCACAATCAACAGCACCCAACAGAGCACCCAACAGATGCTGATGTTGCCCAAAAGGTTGTGCCCCACAGCCCAAGCCAAACGCAAAGGGTGGTGGCCGGGGGGCGGGCAAAGCCAATCCAGTGCCTTTTGCCCCCAGTCCCGCCTCTCCCCCTCCTCTCTCCACCCTCCATCCTCCTCCCCTGCATCTGCCCTCCCCTCAGCTTTGGCCCTCCCCCCCTGCTTAACCCCCAAGGCCCTTCACCCCTCCTTTCTACATTTCCCTCCTTCTACCTCCCCCTCCTGCTCAACACAGTCCCTCACCTTTTGCTCATACCACCATAGCCCATTGATGTCCCCAACGCTTGACAAGTAGCAGTGAGAGGTGATCAAGCCTTTAGGGTTTTCTTACCTCCTTCAACCCTCACCCTGCACTAACCAGTGAACTCTACCACCCATATTTCCTGTGTCCCCTCCTATTACTCACCTTCTGCCTCTTAATACTAGAGCCGCATGTCATTGGCATCTCCTCCTAACAGCTGCAATGGACTCATCCCTCGTTCACAAGAAGAATTGCCTCCACCCGGGTTGATACAGATCACCTCAGACTTGCTCCTGAACAAACAAAAGCAACACAGGGACACATTCCATTATCTTTTCCAAACAATCAAATGAACGACATACATTGTTATTTGAGTTGAATGCAAGGCTATGCAATGAAGGTCGCTGGAGACCATGCAGCACGCGGCGCCTGAATGATGTAGTCACACACCTCCATGCCAGCCACCCATTGACACCCCTCGTCCAGAAACACAGTGCTCGTACTTGCAAAAGAGAAGTGCACACGGGGGTGGTCTGTTCCCTCCCTTGATGACTTGAGTCAGAAGCTTTGAAATTCATATCAAATGACTTTGGCAGCCCAAATTGTCAATCTTCTGTCGCAGGCCATTCATCCTACATTGCAGAATCCTGGAGGGTGGTACAGGTGATCAAAGCAGGGGAGAGTGCGGAGGAGAAAAGCAGGGTCTGTCAGCAGTGCTGTAACCACACAAAGCAGGATGCAGCGAACAAAGCAGGTTGCAACCACCACCCCAAACCTAGATATTGTCATGTGAGCGATTGCTGAGCTGAATTGGAGCTCAATCCTGCTCAAACTGCGGCCACTAGTCTGATTAAAGGACAAGGAGTGTCACCATGCAGCACACAAAGGTCAGAGTCAGTCTCCTCCCCTGCTAAGCTTTTGACCCTAGCTGCTGAACCTCATGTCTGAGCATGTGTTGCCATGCTTGCATGCCCAAGACAACCCGTTTCTGCTTCCCCCCGCTGTTCTTTGTGACGGCTTCACGCGCTTGGCCTATGGCACTTTTGCTATGGCATATCATGAAATGCAAGAATAAATCGCTGTAGCGGACCTACATCCCCCCTGGCTTTGTGGGTTGAAAGGGCGGGCTGCCGTTCAGGGTTTGAAGTTTGCTTCATCCCTAAACTCCATACCTCCCTAGCTTTGTGGGTTGAAAGGGCGGGCTGCCGTGCAGAGTTCAGGATTTACTTCAACCCTTAACCCTAATCCCCGCTAGCTTTTCAGGTTGAAAGGGCGCCCTGCAGTTTGTGCCTTACAGCCACATCAGTACACTCCCATTTCTCCCCCGCCCCCCTCCCACTCCTCCCTTTTAACCCAAACAAACCCCCTCTCAACCTATGCCCCCCACCGCCCAACTCATCCATGAAACTCAAACGCATTGTTTGGCCCTCTAGCCACCAATAACACCATCCCCCCTGGCCCCACGGCCTTGGTATATCACAGAAGTTACAATTAGGCGCTTCAGAAGATCTTTAATTCTCCAAGGTGGTCTTCCCATTGCTCTGTTGAGAAGTAACTTGTACATCGCTGTTGGTAGGTTGTGGTGTGTTGTGGGAGTCTGCATTGTAGTGTCTAGCAGTACTGCTGCCCCTGTAAGGCCCCGAAACAATGTCTACACCTATCATAAACTCCCAGAAGTAGAATCTGTTTGTACAGCAGCAGCAGCAGCAGCAGCAAAGAAATCATCATGATTTGTTAAGTATCTTTTAATAAGGATGGTACAGATTGTGGTGGTTTGCTGCCTAAGGTCTTGAGCTACTGCTGTCCTCATAATGCCCCGCAAAGATATCTGCGCCTATCATTTCATTGTATGTGCTAGGAGTAGAATATGCAACAGGAGCAGCAGCAGGAGGGAGGGGTTACCAGGGGTGATTGCCTTAAAACAGAGCATGGTTTAAAATGTCTTTGGTGCTGCTGCAGCGTTGAACCCATAGGTCTCTGTGTTGCTCTGTCATGGCATCCATGCTGTCAGAAGGACCCACCATGTCTGCAGTGTGGTGAATTAGTCCTCATGAAGGCAGGCCAGCTAAGGGCCCTTGGCAGGCAAACCTGACCAGCATCTGTGACATTGCGAGGGTCTATGGCTGCTATGTGGCTGCCTGAACAGGAAATCAACAATCTGCGTAGACAAACCTATGGCGCCACTGCCTGCTGCTGCTGCTGCCTAGCATCTATGCTCCTAGTTCTTCGTCCAAGGGTATAGCTACCTGGGCAAAAACAGAGGTCCTCCAGTTGGTTGTAGCCAGTCTTCAAGAAAGCTGGTAGCTGCAAAAGTCCACTCCAAGATGGGTGCTGTAACTGCTGCTGTAGGTGCTGCTGTAGTGCTGTGGTTGTTGCTCCTGTTGTACCTTGATAAGCTGCTGCTGTAGCTGTTGTTGCTGTAGGTGAAAAAACAATAAAGACTTATAATAAAAAAATATGCTTGGATCATTTGGGAAGGGAAATCGTTTACAATCAAGCCCAAAAAGAGGCACCATATGGTTTCACGATGAGTAGACATGGGCATTCGTGCTGCTGGGACTCTCAGTACAGCGGCAAGCTTAGCATGGCTACGACAGTGTAGAAACTTCCACAGCTCAGCTCAAACCAATGCCATCGCAGCAAAACTGAACAGTTGCGACTGTTTCCTCATTGTCAACTTCTGCATACCAATCTTTCCGCAGTTTTAGGTGATTGGGACATTAGCTGGGACACAGCCCTTGGTAAAAAGATTATCTTAAAACTTGATTGGTGGCGGACGTTACTAAGCAGCTTACTGAATGGGAATGCCCCCGTAAGGCAGTTGGTAGGCACCTCTTACCTGTTTAGCAAGCTGCTTGTGGCCTCGACATCGGCCTTGAACTTTCCAGATCTCAAAGTTCTATCCTTCTGTTTCTGTTCCTCGTCCCTCTTATCTTCTTCCATGCTAACATTGCTGACAGCGAACTCGCCAACCACCATCTTGTCAAACTTGTGGTAGACTGGTATCAGATGGTTGTAACCACTGCCGCCTGCTCCGCCTGTTGGCCTTTTAAGCCAGCTATCCCGGAGACCTGTCTGACCTGATCAAGGCAGGAGGGAGCATATAAGGGAGAGCTCGTATTGGTAGCTCTCAATGCGTTCCTGGCGGCAAACAGGACCCTTCACGGGTCCTGTGAAGAGTCAGTACCGCTTGCGGAGTGCTTTACGTACCGGACAGGTGAGCGCTCATTCCATGCCCAAATGAAACGCAAGCAGTACGTAAGCTGTATCGTTGCAGCCAATATTGGTTCCTGGAGCTGCTTTGACTGATGAAACTGCAGCTTCATGCTGGGCTACCGAGCGCATGCTGCGGTTGGCAGCATTTTTTCTGGTGTTTGAGTAGACTGCCCACCGTGTTTGTATGAATTGGGAGATGAAGATCGTCGTCTTTGGAGCTGCTGGCAGACTAGGCACCAGAGTTGTCCAAGCAGCAGTTGCTAGTGGCCATGATGTAACGGCCTTCGTCAGAAGCCAGCAGCGACTGCTTACCGCTCTTGGCCCCGATCTCTTCTCCAAATTGCGCACCTTTGAGGGGGATGTCTTGAATGCGGAAGTTGTCCGGCAAGCGCTGTCTGGCAAGGATGCAGCTGTCCAGACCGCAGGCTACATTGGCTCCAGCTATGAAGAGGCCAAGCAGCTGCAGCTGATTATCCAGTCTATAATCAACGTGGCCCGCGATTGCCCGGATGGCCCCCATAGAATCTGGATCATTGGTGGTGCTCCAGCGCTGGATCTACCTGGACGGGGACTCATGCTGGTGGATGTTCCAGGTTTTCCATTCAAGAAGTACACCATCCACAAGGAAAACTACCAGTTCCTGTGTGCTGAAGCTCAGTCATTAGATTGGTCTTTTGCTTGCCCAGGGGTGATGTTTGATGGACCCAAAGAGACCCTGTCTGATCCTAAGGAAGTCCACATTAGCATCAATGAGGCACCTGTGACTCTCCCTACATGGTCACAGCTGCTGCCCAATGCTGCCATGCTCCCTGTAGTAGCTACAATTAAGGACCAACTCAGCACAGCTAGTTATGAGGATGTGGCTGCTGCCATTGTTGCTAACTTAGGGTCTGCTGGCCCCCTGCATCACCAGAGGGTTGGCTTTAGCAGCAAGTAATGGAAGCTGCAGTGCCAAGCGTAGTTTGCTTGCAGAATGCTGCCCTGGTGCCAGGGTAGTGAAGTTCTTTTTTTGCGTCTCTTGCCAGCATGGGCTATGACCTCAAGTGTTCTTTTGGAGTATTGGGGTGCTTGGCAGCATGAATGCTTAACTATCTGTGAACTCCAGGGTTGATTACTTTGTCGGTACTACCAGCCATACATAGCGGGCTACTGCCTGAAAAGTTTTTTAGGGTTAACAACAACAACAACAAACATTTAAGGTGTGGCAACCGCCAAGGGCTGCTAGGTCGAACCGACCAAACACACCATCGGATGGATCCAAAACACAATGGGTTCCATACCACCAAGCAAATGGATACCAGGCAGGTATTCACTCATCTAGAGGACTTCAACCAGTTCATCCTCAGAATTATCACCAGAAATATCAGACTCCGAATCAAACATATCTAAATACTGATCTTCCGGAAGCAAGATGTCTGGCAAGTCCACCACATCAGTACCACCAGACTGGTGGCATTGTCGACCGACACGAACGCAGATGGCAACATACTTGACCAACACTGGAAGAGGGACCCTGCCAGTTGAATACAGTGCCCAAAAGTCAGCATACCTGAGAGACGACAGTGCGGACACAGGTGGCACAACAGCTGACAAGAAGACATCTCGTGCCTCAACAATTGTCGGGTGTTCACACAAGAAGAGACAATGTGCCTCATCATCCACGGCTGTGGAACTACAGCGCAAACAAGTACGTTGAGGACGTAGGAGGGCAGGCAGCTGCCAACGTCCTGTGTGAATGCGCAGATGATGGCAGCCAAGACGAAAATGCAAGAAGCGTACCAACACACCATGAGAAAGTCTACATGAGTAAAAAGAAGGGACCACGCCCAAAGCATGTGTACCCACAACCCTGAAATACAGACCAATACGGGATCCAGTACATGTTCAACCTGGGACAGATGCTGGATGTGCTGAGTGTACCTAGTGGACAAAGCCTCATCAATGGCAGTAGCATCCAAAGGCAGGCAATTCCGCAAGGTGCGTGTAATTCCACCTGCACGAGGCAGGAGAATCCGTAACACCTGAAAGAGAGCCCCCACAAAATTATGGGCCCGAGAGCGAGTCGAGAGAGCATCATCAATGTTCTGTCGTAGCACACCTCGATACACTGAAGCAACATCTAGGTCAACAAGGCAGTTATAAAAGCGAACAGCACGCCGCACATAGCAATGCACAAGAGGTTCAGATCCAAGCTCATGTAGTAAAGGCAACTGGGGCACAGATGCAGGGAGCCGCAACCATTGACGGATCAGGCGGCACCGCTGAACCTCCAAAGGATCTGCCAAGCCATAGAATTTAGGGAGGCTCCAATTAGACGACCACAAACCTGGAATAGACAAAAGGCCCCAGAGTTCACTACCATACAAACCAGCAGGCTCCATAACAGTGTGCAACAATTTCAAGAAGGCAGGGAGGGCACACGGGAAATCTAGTGCGGCATGCATTTGGGCTGTAGCAGCATGAAAGGAGGATGAAAAACATTTCACCCTGTGAGCCGCCATGGTGCCCGCAGAGGCAGCTGAGTCAAAAATGAGTCCAAGATATCGCGTTCCCTCAGTCAGCGATGCTGAAGCAACAGTTGCGGTGCCCAAACTCAAAGAATAGTCAGCAGGGGCCGGAGCACCCGCCTGCACACCCAAAACGAGCGCAATACACTTTGGCACCGGCAACTTAAGATTACGATCAGCCAACACAACAGCAGTATGGTTCAGCAAAGCCTGCAGGTCGGGAAGGCAGTCCGCCACCAGAGCAGCGTCATCAGCATAATGATAATCAGGATGGCAGCCTGGAAGGCCAGGAAAGCGCGGTCCCTTGTTAAGAGCACTCAAGGCTGCACTAAGTGGCTGAACATACAAATTGTATAACATGGGGCTGAGGGGACAACCTTGCTTGACACCAACACCAACATGGAACGGGGATGCCACTTGCCCATTTGTAACCACTTGATAGCGCAAACCCTGGTACATGCCTGCAATACCACGGACAAGATGCTCTGGGAACTGTAAATCAAGGAGAGTATCCACCATCTTGGCATGGTCAGTAGTATCATACGCGGCTGAGACATCCAAAAACACCACATACATGAGACGATTGAGACTGAGAGCATGATGAGCCACATGTTGCACAACAAACAGATTATGAAGAGTGCTCCGATCAGGCAAGAACCCTGCTTGTCGGGGGAACATTTCCCCATGCTCACAACTATACCGAGTGTGTGCCACATACACCCCAGAACCCAGACAATTTGCATACAACTTATGAAGAGGAGAGGACACCACTATAGGGCGATAGTTAACCTCTTGGGCATGGTCCCCACGCTTGTAAATAGGACTCAACAAGGAAAGGCTCATCTCCAAAGGTTCTTGTCCAGCCAAGTGCACAGCTTTCAGAATAGACTGAACCAAAGGCCGGATCTGGTAGGCAGCCAGAGCAATGACTGGAATGCCAGATTTACCAGGAGAAGCCCGGCGTTTGAGGCGCTTGAAGGCACTTCGGAGTTCCTCATCACCAAATAAGTCATCAAGGTCGTCGGCGGTTGGCGATGCCAAAGGCGGCAGAGGTGGCGTCACTGGTGGCCCACTGAAGACGCTGGCAAAGTGCTGGGCAAAGTCGTCTGCGGTTGGAACCACTGGGCTGGACTGGGCCATACCACGGCGGAGGGCCTTCCAGAAGTACGATGGCTGAGATTGACACAGCTGCTCGAACTGGGAGTACTGCTGAGCTGCATATTGACGCTTCTTGCGTTGGTATAGGCTGCGAAGCTGCTGGGTCTGCTGGGATGTAGCTGCCGTACCAAGGGCTCTCACAGCTGCCTTGCACTCATCATCAAACCACGGCTGGTGGACCTTTTTGCGCCGACAGGAGGCAGACACCACCGCAATCTTCATCCCCACCACCCTTGCAGCATGAAAGAGAGCTTTCCCCAGCAATTGGACAGAAAGACCCAATGTGTCTGAGGAAAGGGTAGCTGCTTGAGCCTGTGCAAGAAGATCCAGCACCACATCATCCAACTCAAGTGCAGAAAAGAACTCCCTACGCCTATCATCATCCCATACCAATCGAAACAATTGTTCTGAGGGTGCTGGCACAGCAGGGGACTGAGAAGTTGCCGAAGACGACAGGGCAAGCCCTATGGACAAAGGCTTGTGGTCACTGCCATGTATATCACTATGAATAACAGGATCCAGAACTCGAGACATCATACACGTGGACACTAAGCAATGGTCAGGACGAGTCTGCGCTCCACGTGCTACAAACGAGGGTAGAACTGACACAGCCCCAGCACCCCCAGCAGAACGGCCAGTACAAAGCAGTGTGCCAGTGGTCAAGCATAAGTTCACCAAAGACTGCCCTGAGGCGTTCACAGCATGTGGATCAGAACCACGACGAGAAGCGACACCAAAAGGCTGCCCAGAGGGGTCCAGAACCCTATCATCCAAAGACCCAACATGCGCATTATAATCACCTATGCAAACAACATGTGCCCCAGATGCCTTGAAAGTGTTGATGTCAGACAACAAACCGTCATAAACCTCTTGCATTGCATTGCTATTCTGCGGAACATAAACATTTCCCAAAAGTAACCTGCCCAGTGCGGTAGAGAACTGCAACCAAATAACATATGGAGATAACTTCCTGAGCTTAACCTGGTACTGCTCATGGACTTCCCGTTGAATATACACGGCCAAACCATGCCCAGCTTTCCCATGTGAGGAAGCACCACAACATACATATGGACGATGGGAATGGGAGAGAAATCCATGCAGGGGGTCAGCGAGGATAGACCTGGTCTCTTGCAGCGCAACTACCGCATACTGGCTGAAAAGACGGCGCCAGTGCAAATATGCCTGGATCTTTGTTGGAGCGGTACCATTAACATTGAAGGAGAGAAAGGTCAAGGACGGCGCTTCGGGCTGGCCACCCCCTCAAGCCTGTTTGGACTTCTGAGCAGAGGACCTGGGGGTGCTTGTGGGAGCGCCAACAGACGAGGGGGGGCCAGGGTAGGGCCCTTGTTGCTGTGGCTCCTGTGCGGTTGCGGGTGCTGCTCCTGCTGCTGCTGTTGCGGGTGCTGCTCCTGCTGCTGCTGTTGCTGGTGTTGCTGCTGCCGCTGCTGCAGCAGCAGCCATGTAGGCTGAGGCTGCATCACAGGCTGCTGCTGCTGCTTCTGCTGTGAGAGGCGGCAGAGGCTGTCTTCGGCGGGTGGTAGGAGGTGCTGCTGCTGCTGCTGCTGGTGCGGGGGGAGGCTGGCTGGGGTGGCTGGCTGGCTGGGGTTACCTATAGCAGTTCAAATGATTTGGCATTGATATAGGGATGCAGGAACTGCTGGGCTTGGTGCCGAAAGGCTCTAGCCGCGATTTGTATGTGGGAGTCAGTGTTTAGATTGATGCCATTGGTTGTGTGGCTTGGCTGGTAGCATAGTTCTTCAGCACAATAATTTGTGTAGCAATGGGACAGGCGGTGGTTATGGCTGTGTAGCAACCGCTCTCCTATCTCCACAAATTTCTCCACAAACACTGGCTCTGTGGTTTATTGAACTCCACTTCAGCATCCGTGGACAAACAAAGGCCCGACCAGTTTATGATGTCTGCTGTGGATACCTGTTCATGGCCCGGCATTTTGCCAATGGGGCCGATGGGTAATCTGGCAATGAATTTTGCGCATCTGTCAGCACAGGAAGGAGCTGACGGAAAGTAAAGTTTTATATTGATATATACCGTGGGCCGGAGGCCTAGGTATATACGCGTGCGATGCAGATCTCTCAAACTTCTATCTGCCCACCGGCCACTCGCATCGCATGCGACAGCGACGGGAGCGCGGGACCATACCGCCGTACCACAATTGGGAGGTGATCTTCAATCCTTTGTTAAGAGAGACCCGAATTAATCCTCTGCAACCAAGAGCTTGAGACATGCTCTGCAAATTAGTTTGAAACTGCGGCAAGTCATAGCAATGACTTGACACAGTTCTACTACTTTTGCAAAGCATGTTCGCGAGCTCTTGGTTGCAAAGCAGGATCCCGGGTTCCCCTCAACATGAACCACTTAAACACCCCTTACTTTAACTTATTTGTCCCCACTTAAAAGCATGGCATGACGCGTGGATGGGGTCATGAACGAACATATGCGTCAACTGCCGCTGACAAAGATGCAATTAATGTAATCATGATTATCCGGATGATCATCCGCCCATAACAACTCCACGGCATGATGCTGCCCACAAAGAGGACTACAACGCAAGTATTGCAACCAGTCAACAACACTGCCATCCCTTAAAAGCAAGCTATGCGCTTAGCAGGGCACAGAGCACAGGACTCGCTGTACTTAATACACTCAAACACAACCATTTGGTGTAGCCGTTCTTACTGTTGGTGTATAAAGCAACTAGCCGCGGTCAGTTGTTGTACGATGATTGTCTTTAGCGCGAAATAGTTGTACTTAAGTGTGGCATTGCACTGAGCAGCTCTCCAGCCGTGGCCACATTATGCAGAACTGAATGGAGCCAGAGACCAGCAATATGTGAATGTGTGCGTCGACCGCATCCTGTGCAGACGGCTGCCGTTCAGCTAGTCGATTTTGGTCTTATTGTGACACTCAATCTACCAGATTGCCAGCTAGCCCGAAAGGGCATCCCATGGGAGCCAATGAAGGCTCATACTGGTAGGGCTGCTCAGTCCATCCAGGACTACGGGACAGCATATGAGCCTGGCCTGCAGTGTTTCTGGTAAGCAGTGGTACGGCGGTCATTGTTTCTGTTGGTCCATTAGCTGCCATTGTCAGTCTGCTGCTGTTGTAGCAATCGGCTACTAACATTCAATGTGACTCAGTCTAAACTCAGTCCACTGCCAGAGCTCGATGACACAGACCGTGGTGGCCTTATGCTTACTCGGCCATGCAGCTTCTTCCTGCTTGAGAGGTATATGAGTTGTACTGGTGGTGCAAACAAGGCTCGAGCTGCGCATTGTAGCAGGCAAGGCAACCGGCCGATCTGCTTAGAACAGTGGTGTTGTACGAGCTTGGCACAGCTGCTTTGTGGCAGTAGCCAGCTTGGTAGACTATGCATATGATGTTGCACACAAACGATGGCATGTACTCGCTGATATGGCTGAGCGCAGACTACTGGAACGCCTGGAGGCCGCGAGCACACCGGTCCATTTACTTGCGCGCTATTGCAGTATCCCAATTCATAGAAATCATCAGCAAGGTTAACAAATTGTAGGCGAGTCCACCATTTGCCTTTAGACCCCGTCTCTGCTGAGAAGTAAGGTTGCCGCTGACGGCAGCTGCGACCGACGATGAAGCCCTCAAACGTAGTCTGCTGGAGGTACGCGGAGTTCCTCGCAGCGCCAGAACGCACATATACATTACAGGCACCCACGAATATAATCTTGCGCCTCCATGTGCTGTGTACCGTCGTAGAAAGCCATTTTGGGGTCCTACCGGTGTAACCAGGTGTCACTCCATCGTCACTTGCCTATGCTTGGGAACTTAGAACAGGGTTGGTTTAGAACAGGGTTGGTGCTAAATGCAGGCGTTCTGCTGTCCTCCATATGGCCAGCCAAATGACCAGCGAGTAGGCAGACCCGGTTCCTGCACGGTTGCGCGTCGAGCTGCTAGGGTGACCACCTGCGGGTGCTGGGGTGACCACCTGCGTGTTAGAACAGGGTTGGTGCTAAATGCAGGCGTTCTGCTGTCCTCCATATGGCCAGCCAAATGACCAGCGAGTAGGCAGACCCGGTTCCTGCACGGTTGCGCGTCGAGCTGCTAGGGTGACCACCTGCGGGTGCTGGGGTGAAGCAGCATGCTTGCCGAGATAGACTGTGCCTACTAGTAAGCGTGCTATGTGCTGCCAGGAACAAGAGCTGCTCTAGAATTTACAACGGTAACCAATAACAGTCGGTAGCAACAGCAGGAGTGTGTGCCGTGCACAAGCCAGATGAATACGCAGTGGCCCTGGCTGGATTGTTTGGGCGTGGTCAGCATACCTCCTGACATACCTGTAGACCACCTCATGCCAACACGAGGCGTTTGTCCTCTTGACAACCGCCTGTCAACCATCATTTTGAGCGCACAATCACCTTTTGTCTGCATGCGACCGACCATGTTCCACCACGGAACAAAGCACGCACACAGCATCCGCCCGCTGCTGCACCCTGCAGTCAGCTGCAAGCCCGCAAGCTGATCCACACTGCACAAACACAGTTGCACCGCCTGCTCCTGTAATTCCACGACCCTAAACCCTTACGTGGAGCTCCATGTGATGTTCCATCTCCATTTCCTCACAAGACAAAGTCCACAGAGCATTGCTAGTCCAAACTGTGGCCTGAAGTTCAACAAATCCGCATTGTCCCCTTGCCAAGGAGATCGGCAAGCCTGCCAGATGCACTGTGCACCAAATGACCCCCTTACCAAGGAGATTGCCAAGCAGCCTCGCCCAGATGCAGTGCGACCCCTTCAGACTCATCTCATCATGCTGCTGTCCTGCTCACTGCCTTCTTCATCAGCTACCGTCATACTGCTGCTGCTGGTGCTTGTCGACATTGTACTGCCTCTTGAGCTTCGATGTAGCTTCTCTGAGTGCCGCCGTACTGCCTTAAGGTTTGTGACGACCTCCTTCTCTATCCGGTTCTGTATCAGGCCCACCGGCAACCAAGGCATGGGCTTTACATACAGCGCGTAGTTGAGGAGGGTGGACTCATTGTCCCCACCGGCCTGCATGCGCCATACCCCCTTGAAGGCCTGCAGCGGAGCGATGCGAAACAGCAGTGAAGCCTAAACCAAGTCCCCTTGACAAAGTGAAAGACCATAGTTGCCATGCTGAACTTCAGGAAGCTTGCGCCAATGGCTTTGGCTGGCCATTGGCATAGCTGGTTCTGCGTCTTAATTGATAGATTTGATCGAGTGCTAAAAGGCAACAGGTCAAGATACGATCCCAAACATGCTGACATATGACCTACTTAAGCCCCCAGGAGGCTGTATTGCAAGATTAAGCAGCTCTCCACGCAGTGGTAAGAAAGCTGGTAAAGCAACAAAAAGAGTCCTATGCAGGAGCAGCCTGCCACAGAGGTAATGCATAGCAAACTTGAGTGCAACAGCATACATTTGGGCATCACTTGCCTAGACCGGCTCCCAACATGCATGCCGTAGTTGTAGGCTGCAGATGCTTCCTTTGCTTACCGCGAAGTCCCCTTCAATGAGAGCAAAGCTGATGTCACTCAGCGCCAAGTCTGGTTGTGACTTGCCAGGGCATGGGAAGGCATTGGTGTAATCGTGGCTACCCACGTCAGCACATAAGTATGCTGGCAGGCCTGCTGGGTACTCTGTGATGTCTAGCTTGCATGCTGCACTGAACTTTACACCCAAGGCTACATCTTGAGCACTTTCCTGCAGCAGCAGAAGCAGCAACATTAATCACATTAGCAGTGCATAGGCACCGCCCCATTATAGAAGCACTGGAGGTCGATGGGTATTCACACGGTTCGGGATGTGTACAAGCATCACACATTCCAATGCTCTTGAGAGGAGCACCACCCAATGCTACATCTTGAGGCCCTTCTCTACAGCAGCAGGACTAGTAACCGCAGCAGCAAGGCGTAATCTATGCACTTGATGCAGGAATGTATGATCCAAAGAAAGAGTGGCTCTGACGTCTCTACAGCAGGCGCACTAGTAACCGCAGCAGCAATGCGTAATCTATGCACTTGATGCAAGAATGTACGATACAAAGGAAGAGTGGCTATGACGTCACTAAACAGTTGCTACCTCGAGCAATTCTTAAACAGGCTGGCTGTAGGAACACTGGAGCAGATCAGTCGCTTGGTAGGTATTTACAAGGGATATGCATGTTTGTAAGCACCAGATACTCCAAGCTTGTGTGCTTGAGCGGAGAACTACCCAAGGACAGTACAAGGACTGAAGCAGATCGGAAAGGATAAAATATAATCTTCAAACGTTACATGCCCTTACAACAGATGCTGAAACAGAACATACTCTCACCAGACACCAATTGGCAACCGGCCCAGTAATGCCTCTCTTCTGGGAGCCCTGCTTTTTGTATCTGTCTGAAAAACCTGTATTCCACCGTTAACTTCTGACCCCTTGCAGCGCACGTGTACGACCCGTCAGGTGTAAGGTGCGTGAAGAGCTTTCAGCATGTACCATATCATCAAATGCCTTCACCTACCGTGCTAAATTGTGCACAAATAAATAAACAAACACATATACAACTACATTCCTGAGATTGATAACAAACAAGGAGTGAGGCATATTGTGCCTGCCCTACCTGCTGAAGCACACAGCCATTTCTTGTCCGTTTAAGGCACTTGTTCACCACCAGCCCAGGTATAAACGTGTGAAGGTTGTCGTAGTCTGTCAATGCACCCCAAACCACCTGAAACAAGACAACGACACAAACTCAAAGAGGTTCCTGTTGCAGCAACATAAACGATGCTGACAGTGATGGCTCTGCTGCATTGTGCCAATGCTGCTTCTATTCACTGAAGCGTACTGCACCTGTGTATGGCACCAGAAGCAGTCCAATCACAAAACAGTGTGCCAATGAGCAGGAGTGCACTTGCAGGCAGCGCTTCCTACAAAGCCATCAAACCATTCCAGTCTGCTGCAGTTGCAAAACCACTGGATACAAGACGCCTGTGCCTTGTCCTGCATTTGCTCAGCCATAATCCCCTGCTGGCTGTTGATGGCCTGATCACAGCAAGCTGCAACTTGCCACGTCCTGCTCACCTCCACAGGCGCCTCAATACATACTGTTGCATCAATCTTCCTGCTGGTAACTGATGTCTTCGTGATATCGACTCCAACTGCTTTGCTCTGCTGGCCAGCGACTGCAGTGCTGGTGGAGGCTGCATGAAGAGTGCTATTGATCAGTTCATGGCCGTGCTGTTGAGGTTCACAGTGCAGGGCCATCTGGCAACGAACTCCTGCCCGCGCAGAACAGGCCCGCTGCAACTTGGCAGTTACAGGGCTCCAGCAAACGAAGCTGGAGTGCAACGGTACGTTGCATGGGCGGTGTAATTGAATGCCACAAGGCAAACTTGGTGCAGCTGCTACCGCCATGTGCCTCGGGTGTCATGCCTTGACTATGCAATGTCTGAGCATAACGATGGAGTCTCAACAGAAATCCAGGTTCATGCCCGACTCAGGGATGATGTATATACTCCGGGTCCTCAGGGAATTACCAGCACACGTACCTTGCTTGCCAAAGAATGCCACTGCGCGGACGTCTAGAGGTTTCCTGCAGGTTCTACAGCGCGTTTGCCAGCTGTAATCTGGTCGTAGGCCTTGCTGACGTGGTCTCAGGGCTTGTCTGTGAACGCTTTGCTGAAGTACTGGCAGAGACCCCATTGCCGGGAATGCGTCGCCAAGGGTGCCCAAAAGCCAATTGCGAGCCAACAAGCAGGGATTTTGACAGTTGCAATTTTCACAGCGCTGGAAGGGTTCATACGATATGGCTTGCTGCTGATATACACATGAGAAGCGTCATGAGGTCCCGAGTGAGTTCAGAGGCACCGCGGTGAGGTCACCAGTTCCCTCTGGCAGAAGTCCATCGATGGCTCAATGAGGAAGACATCACAAGCGCACCAAACTCGGACTACACCGTACCTGCTTGCTTGCTGCTGCCTGCACATGGCAGTCAGGGTACATGCCAACCTTGATGCCACTGTGCTATGGTCTTCACAGACGATATCATTACGCAAAAAGAGAATGGTAGCAGCTTCTTACACCAACTGAGAACCCCCGATTTTGGGCCGTCGCAGTGTTTGCCCTGTATGCCGACTAAAAGTGCTGTATCGGAAGCAATGCTTTCTGTAAGGAGGCATGAGCTTGCTTGCCCTGAAGCGTTGAGTGGAAAGGAAGCTAAAGGGACACCCGAGGGATCAGTGGGTTCAATCGGCCAACCACCCCACGAATCAGATTAATTTACCAAATCCCATCCCAAATCCCATCCCAAGCCTATCAAAGTCACAGAACTAGTGCTTCAGGGCTTTCAGTACCCTACAGCAATCGGTATTGGCATTGTCCTGATACCATAACAGAAGTGCCATTGCACCCTGCATCTAGCTCTCTGCCAATCGGGGCCTTGGACAAATCCATTGCTCCCTAGGCCAATCATCTCAACGAAGTCGAGTAAAGCACCCAAGCAAGACATGATCTCAAATGGGTTATCCAGGGCAGCAGAACTGTCATTTAAAGGAAGCAAATGAGGTGTGGCTCCACAGAAGTGTCAAACAAGACAACCATGATGACAGGCCTGCAATGCATCACCCAACAGTGAGCACGGTAGAGTAGGCTTAGAACAGCATATTGCTGCGGAATGAAACTGACCCTGAGGTCTCAACACTGCTACCATGGCACCATTCTGTACGAGCCTACATATCTGCTTTCAGAACTGATAGAGATTGATGGACATGACTGGAGCACCCAGGGCAGAAACTGGCCCACTGCAGTGCCTCGTCCCAAACCAGTTTGAGAACGCTGCTTGCAACATTTCCCAGGGAATGAACGACAGAAATGGTGCTGGAAAAGGGTTAGCAGGGAGTGTTGGACTCCTTCCAGCACAACTTGACTTGGGCTTTCTCTCTAGCTTCCACGCAACGGTTGTATCCAGAATATCAAATGCCTAGATGCTGCCCTCCACCCCGTACCAGGGACATTAATAGAGCCGATGGAGTCTTCAAAAGACTCTATTCTGAGGGTCACATGATAGCAGGCATGCAGTATGTACAGCACTTAGCTATGTCATTCCTGTCTCTGCCTGTCTGCCTGTCTCCAGCTCTCGTCGTCTTGAATCTCAGTCTCTGCCTCGCCCTACCAAAGTGGTTGGAGTCATGTGGCCGGTGCTGCACGCGTGCAGTGATCTATCTCAGATGGCAGGCAGAGTGTCCCTCGCCAAGGGCCTGGACAGAGTGTCCATCAATTTGTCTAAGCTGCGTCAAGCTCACAGAAGGGCCATAGGACTTATGACGGCCGGCTTTCTCTGCTTGGAACACTATCACTTGGAAGGGTTCTTGGGTGGGGCCCTGCACGACGCTTAGCTGGACGGAGGACAAGCCAACCGCCTGATCGCATATGGGTCAGGTGCAGCAGCCTGATCCCCATTACCTGGGAACATTGCTGCTGCTTGTTTAGTTCCCTGGGTGGCTTGTCTAGTAAGTGAATCGCACCCATGGCTGGCTGGCTTCGAGGCAAGGTGAAGGAGGTCCTGTCGGGGGACTCTGTTGTGATCGTTGCCAATGTCAAGAGCGACCTACCTCCTCCTGAGAAGCGTTTGACGCTGTCGTCTCTTGTTGCTCCTAAGCTGGTGGGTGAATCGTTCATCGTGTCGGTTGGTCTTGGAAGGGTCCCGGTACTAACCAACTTTGTGAAACATAGGGCAAAAGAGATGGGTCTACCAGAGACGAATCATTTGCGTGGGACTCAAGGGAATGGCTGAGGAAGAAACTCGTTGGGCAGGTGGGGCCGACTTGCCATGCTTGGTTCGGTTACTCTCGTGTGTCCCTGATTGCATGTCCTTTCTGCAGCCGTGCGTCTTCAAAGTGGACTATGTGGTGGAAGCCATTGGAAACAAGGAGTTCGGCTCAATCTTCTTGGAGGCCAATGGGCAGAAGGAGAACATCGCCCTCAGTGTGGTGTCCAATGGCTGGGCCAAGGTAAGCTTTACTCCGTACAAGGAGCGGGATCACGCTGTTTGTTCACTGTACAGACTGCAGTTGGTTGTACATGTGTCCACTCGCTCACTCTATGTCCACTTCCTCCAGGTCCGAGAGACAGGAAGCCAGCAGAGTCCCTACATTGAGGATTTGAAGCGTGCACAGGAAGCAGCTCAGGGTGCCGGTGTTGGCCTTTGGAACAAGGTATGTGATTGTGCTTGCAATGAGAGCTACATGTATGTGGCTTGGTGCTAGCTCTGTGTGAAAAATTCCAGGCTACCTCTGTACATTTGAGCAGACATTACCTCTTAGCTATGCCTGTACAGTTCAGCTGACCTTACAGGCAGTAGAACAGTGCCGCTTCCTGCAAGCAGATGCTGCTGCAGAGCAGGTCACCTCTGAGATCACGCAGCAGCTAACTGCATCACAGTCTACTAGCGTTGATACTGCAAGGATCATTCAATCAGACTCGAATGCAGGGCTCTTCGCAGTCAAGTGTCAGGGCATTGTGATTGCTCCTAGGTGTAGATGCAAGTGAAAACTATCTGCACTTCTACACTGGGTGTTCAGATTTGAGCAGCATACCCGCAGCCAAACCTTGGATTGTGTTTTTGTCTCTGCAGGATCCTGCAGCACTAGCAACTGCAGTGCGCCCCATGCCTGACCTGGACTTCAATGCCATGAGCTTCCTGTCCACCATCGGCAAAGGCAAGCCCATCAAGGGTGTTGTAGACGCTGTGCTCAATGGCAGCACCCTGCGGCTTACCCTGCCAGAGAATGACTTCCTCCCAGTCACGGTTGCCTTGGCAGGGGTGCAAGCTCCATCCATGGGCAAGCGCCCTGCTGTAGTTGCAGCCCCTGCTGAGGGTGAAGCTCCTGCAGCAGATGCTGCTCCCCAGCCTGAGCCCTTTGCCCGTGAGGCCAAGTGGTTCAGTGAGAGCAGGGTGCTGAACCAGGAGGTCCGTGTGGTTCTGGAGGGTGTGGATAAATACAACAACCTGTTTGGGTCTGTGGTCTACACAGATGCAGATGGCAAGTTCCCGAGCTTGGCAGAGCAGCTGGCAACAGCGGGCTTGGCAAAGGTGAGTGGGAACAGTGATAAAAGCAGAGGGGTTAAAAGGGGAACCGTGAGAAGCACTAGCACCATTCTATGGGGAGGCTGGTCGAGCAGATACTAAGTGTTATCATGGGTTGTGTTGGGTCTTTGTTTCTTGCTGGTGTCGTTGCTAGGCCCTTGTGTTGTAGATGGGACTTCAGAGAAGGTGCCTGCGTTGTCGTCAAGTCCAAGTGCTGTTGCCATGACCTGCAAAATGGAGGCTCCTTTTGGAGCAGGGGGGAGGAGAGGGGTGGGTGGGGGGTCCAAATGTCAGGGATTGAGAGTACCCGTACTCTTCTGCTGCAGTGTGTGGAGTGGAGCCTGAGCATGATGACCAATGGAGCTATGCGCCTGCGCAGCATCGAGCGTGAGGCAAAGCAGGCCAAGAAGGCAATGTGGGCCAACTACGTACCCCAGAACACAGGCCAGACCAAGCTCAGTGACACGTTTGTTGGCAAGGTGGTGGAGATTGCCAGCGGTGACACCTTGATCATCAAGGATGTCAATGCAGGCGTAGAGCGCAGGGTGCAGCTTTCCAGGTGAGGAACATTCACAGTTGCCTGATTATAAGAGCAGCAGCGGCTTGGTTGGCAGACAATCCAATATTATAGAGCATTTTCAATGCGGTCCGTTACAAATGGGATTGAGTATGCTGTGTAACATGATTCTGAGCAATACATAAGCTTACAGAGATTAAAGAGGATAATTCTACATGTGAGGTTTGGAACATTGTAATAGAGCATTTCAGTTGAGATTAGACTACTCGCATGTGCCCAGCACTACAGCTGGGATGGAGGAGATGAATTGACGGGGTATGTTGTATCAGATAGTTAGCCAGCAGTGTCAATCAATACGGGGTGTGCTGTATCAAATAGTTAGCCAGCAGTGTCAATCAATCAATACTTGCCATCCTCAACTCTTGCTTCACTTAGTGCAACGTCCTATTCTTGACATCCCTTGGAATTAGAAGGGGTTTTAGCAATATGCCTTCCAACTGGCTGCCCTGCCCCCCCTCCCCTTGCAGCATCCGTGCTCCCCGTCCAGCCATGCGTGAGCGGCCATCAGAGCCCCATGGCAATGATGCTCGGGAGTTCCTGCGCAAAAAGCTGATTGGCAAGGAGGTGACAGTCAAGATGGAGTACAACCGCAAGATCCAGCCAATGCCAGGAGCTGAGGCAGCCCCTGCTGGGGAGGTAAGAAAGGGATGGGAACGTTAGCAACTGCAAGCAGAGGTTGGGTGGTCAGCAATGTCCCAGTAAGACCGCAGGAGCATGAAATGGTAGAAAGTAAGGAGTGCAGCGTTGGCAGCAGCTTCATTGTCTGTAGGGGCATTAGGAAGGCCTGGAGGCATGTGGTCTCATGCAAGCATGTGGAGTAGAAGAAGTGCCCGTGTCCAGGTGGAATACCTACTCCAAGCCCTATGGGTCATTGCATTGGGTTTCGTGTCTGTTTTAGAGGCTTGTTGAGTATGCTCGATGAGGGGTGAGCGGAAGCAGCTAAAATCAGTCCACCTAGCCTAACTTCATGCCACTGTGAAGTTGCTTTCCTGTGTGGTGGTCAGCTAGGGGCCTGGCATCCTATGGGCATGACCATGAGCCACCCATCCTGGGCTCTCACTGAGCCAGGCCTCGCTACCTGGGATGCTTTTGTTGATTTTCTCTGTGTGAGGCCCTAATGGAGCTTTATCCTCTTTCATATGTGTAGTGTTGCGTGCTTCGAGTGCGTAATGCATGGTCCATCATTTGATGGCAACTCACATACCTACATATAGAGGCTTGTGCACAGACACAGTCGTTAGCCTGATTTATAGCTGCTGAGCTACTGCTCTGGGTAATGTCAGTTGGTCTCAATGTGTGCGTTCTCTGTCCTTGGCAGGAGCGTGTGCTGTCCTTTGGCAATGTGGAGCTGAATGACAAGACCACTGATGACAGGAATGCAGCTGAGATGGCTGTGGCCCGTGGCTTTGCATCTGTGATCCGCCACAGGAGGTATGTGTCCATTGTCCAGGTCCATTTTGGTTTGAAAGTCATGCACGGGGTAGCAAGTCTTTGCATAGCAATGGCTGCCGATCTGGTGGATGGCGTTTTGCATGCCCTGAAATTAGAAGTGTTTGCAGGGTAATGCTGATCATGCGGAACTGTCGTCGGGTGCTATTATCTGTGGTTTTGGTCTGTTGCAAGCTGCAGTCAACATCGCACCTGGAGGTGCACTTCTGCACAAAGTCAGGTGGTGAACAGGGTTGTTGACAGCATCATTGCTATTGTTCTGGCAGTTCTGCTGCCACAATTTCACTGCTGGGTAGGGCTATATCGGTTTATGGGGTGTAAATGCTTTTGCTGTTTTACAGTGATGAGGAGCGCTCCTCTGTGTACGAGCGGCTGCTGGAGTTGGAGGAGATGGCCAAGTCAGCTAAGAGGGGCATCCACAGCAGCAAGGAAGTTTCCACACAGCGTGTCAATGATGTGTCATTACCCGGGAATGCAGCACGTGCCAAGCAGGTAGGTGCTGTAGCATGTTAAGTATTTGCAGGTTGTCCATCATATTAACATCATGGCAGCGGGTGTTGGGGCCTTGAAACAAGGCTCTGAATGGTAAATATAGGTAATGAAAGCAAGGGGAGTGCAGTGTTGCCTGGTGTTGTGAGTGTCTTCTGGTGTGCCTGGGTAATGGTTTGTAATCACTATGCCTTCACCATGTAACGTGCAGGTTGTGTGTAGGCAGTCCATTTGCGTCTTGGTTTGTTAAGTTTGTGAGATTGGAGGGTGACGGTCTCGTTTGGCGTGCTCTCTTCTGTATTGCAGTACTTGCCCTTCTTCCAACGGGCTGGCAAGCTGCCCGCCACGGTGGAATGGGTGCTCAGTGCGCACCGCCTGAAACTGTATGTGCCCAAGGAGGGTGTCAGCATTGCCTTTGCACCAAGCGGCATCAAGACCCCTGCCAGAGCACAGCCAGCATCCAAAGATGGTCGGCCAGCAGTAGCACAGGAGCCCTACGGGCCAGAGGCATTTGCCTTCACTCGGGAACACTTCATGCAGGTAAGGTTTTTGTGGGTGCTCGAGATGATGTTACCAATGGTGTTGATCTGGCCAATGAACCTGATGTGTGCTCAAGAGGAGCAGAGATCGCTCTTTTCTGATGTTGCTGAGTAAAGCAGGGTAAGCTACAGTTTAAAACTGGGTTCTCAATAATTGCACTTCTGGTCCTGTCTTTTATGAGAAGATGGATGAGCAAAAGCTACTTTCGCACAAGGCACACTTGCTTATAAGCTGCCGTGCACGCGAGACTGGTGTCTTGCAGTTGGCGTCGACAGGCACAAGAGGTGGTGTACGCACACTTTGCAATGGTCGGGCAAATCCCCGAGCGTTGTGCAATACTCAACACGACGTACACTTGCCAAGGCCATGTCTGCTATGCTGTGCAGCGTGAGGTGGAGGTGGAGATTGAGGGTGTGGACAAGGGTGGGACCTTCCTGGGTACCTTGACCCTGACCGCTGGCCCCAAGCCCGTGAACCTAGGTGTGACACTGCTTCGCTCTGGACTAGCACGCCTGCAGCCCTTCTTCCATGATGATGCCAAGGGCGCCAGGGAGATGATTGCAGCACAGGATGCTGCTAAGCAGGCACGGTTGAAGGTAAGCACCTGCACATACGTTGGCATAGTTGCTGCTACCAGGCTCTATTGTTGAGGCGTTGTTGAAGGGCGGTCATGCCCATACATGTGCATGTTGTGTTGTTGTAGCTATGCAAGGGACCCCGAAGGACTATCCGTTTTTTGATAGTCATGCTGTGCTGGTAACCGAGTACAATCATGGGATGCTTGTCAAGGCTCTGCGGGGTTCGATACTTATGACAGTACATGTATTTGCAGATATGGGAGAACTGGAGCCCTGAGGATGACGCTGTCCCTGATGAGGATGGTGAGGCAAATGGTGCAGCGGCCAACGGGGCTTCTACCAGTACAGGGGCAGGCGAGCGGATGAGCGTCACAGTCACAGAAGTAGTGGATGGCACTGAGTTCTTTATCCAGGTGAGTGCTAGGTGGATAAGCACAAATCTGCCAGGACCGATGCCAGCAGCTGGCAAGGATAGCTGCACCATCCACTCTCTCATGCCTTGTGCGCAGAAAAAGCTTAAGCAGTCGGTGGGAATGCAGAATGGTCATGGCCATGGGGAATCGTCTACAGTAGGACACATACAGCCCTGTGAAATGTCATCCTCTGGTTTAGTCAAGCTGATGGGGACACCGTCCTGCTCAAAGCGGAACAGTTTGTACGCTTGCTCTCCAGCCAATAGGTATCAACAACATAATGATCAGTGCTGAATTCTTCATTTGCTTGTTGTTTTGTAGGATGCTGCGGAGCCCCGTGTGCGCTGGTTGGAAGAGCAGCTGGCTCAGCTGGGTTTGACTGACGGACCAGCAGCAACAGGGCTGGTGCAGGGCAACCTGTGTGCGGGCAAGTTCACCCTGGACAACAACTGGTAAGTCTTTGGAGGTCCCACTGTAAGGAGCACCTCTGTCAGCAAGTATGGTCTGGCCTGGGTGTACTGGGCTGTTTTGTGCAACATTCGATACTTGTCACAGCCGCTGTTGATGTGCAGTTGCGCACACTCTTTGTAAAAATTGACTGTGGGGCGATAGCATGGGGCGTGGGATGGTATCCTTTCTATGGCGAGTCCAGTGAATGGGTAAGAGGGGCAAAGGTAGTGGTACAGCATAGACGATGTCCGGTAAATTGCTCCTGTCACTTGACCCTTCATGATGAAGCTTAGACGTGTACCAGTCGTGCCTATTGTCTGCATTGGGAAGCTTCTGTCCGTCATACATGCACCCATTGCCTTTACCGGGACTAAGCAAAGCTGCTACTTTCCTGGCGCTGGCCTGCTGCAGGTACCGTGCCTACATCGAGAAGGTCCACCCGTCTGAGCCCCGCTATGAGGTGTACTTCATTGACTTTGGCAACCGGGAGAAGCTGCCCAGCGATCGTGTCCGGCCGATGGAAGCTGCACTGTCTGCGGTGCCGGCACAGGCCAAGCCTGCTGGATTGGCTTACCTCAAGGTTTGTGTCTTTCATGTCGCAAAAGCAATGGCGTATGCTGATGTTGCAACGTGGCCGTAGTCATTTTTGCTTGGCACCGTCTACCTTGGCAACAGTCGTCTTCCTGGCTTTTGTGAGCACTGTTATCCCAGATTTGAATACCTTACATCATGGAATGTTTGCCTGCGTGCTGCAATGTCGTCACCGGGATGCATCTGCTGAGATGGCCTATTGCGCTCTCAGGCTTGAAGTCATGACCACATGGCTTTGGAGTTCGTTCAGTGTGTTGCAAAATGCAGACTGCTATTCACCACCTTTCCGGCCCATGGCTAACAGCAGTCACAGCAGCTCAAGGGGCAAGCCTGTCTTGGTGGGAGACAACAGCAGCTCCCACATTGGTTGTGCTGAATTAGGAGACATCTCCTCTGCACATGGTTCCGTCAGTGTAGGGCTCCACTTTGAATAGCCCTCTTGGTGTGCACTCTGTTGCATCTGGCTTCGACGCTATGTTGCATTGTTTTACGTGGCCTGGATGGGTCATCTGTACCTGGGGTATCCATACTGTTGGCCCGGTATGGGGTTGTGTGGCTCCTCTTCAGCAGCAGGGACCGATCGCTGCTTGGTCTTGAGTGAGCTTTTGGCATACCTAGCATTTGCATTTGATTCAAATGATTAATCAGCGTTGCCATATGCTGCTGCTTCTACAGGTGCCTGACCTGGACAGTGAGTTTGGCATGGATGCAGCTGAGCACCTCAGCCAGCTGGTAGGCGGTGGCAAGAAGCTGCAAGCTACAGTGGTTGGCCGCGAGCGCCCCACTGCAGGCCCCAAGGAGAAGAACCCGCGCAAGTCGCAGGGCAAGCTGCTGGTCAACCTGCAGGTGGAGGGTGCAGAGCTGACTGTGTCTCAGGAGATGCTGTCAGCGGGCATGGCCAGGCTGCCCAAGCTGCACAAGGTGGGATATACTAGCGACAGCAAACCGTGTGGGTGGCGCATCTAGCTCAGTTGCTTGCCGGGCGAGCTCTGCTGCACACTAGGGCTCCGAAAATATCCACGCACTTGCATCTGGAAGATGCGGGGGCGCATCTGTCAAGGAAGACATGTTGCTGCTGAACCTAGAGTTGAAGAAAGCTCTCCTGTTACCTAGGTGGGCTCTATTCCTATTCCCATCGTGGGCAGTGTGCATGAAGCTTCAAAGCACTACCTGTAGATATGGTAGCAGGTATCAAGGCCCAAGCAGTTTGCAGCAGACATAGGCAGCAGTCAAATAAGCACCCAGCAGGCATACCGGTAATGTTCATGTGGAGGAGTTAAGTGCTAGAAGTCATCACATCACCTTAGCTTACTTTCTAGTCTCATCTCTTCATTCACTATTCATGTTAGAGATACCAAACAAAACTCTTGCCCACAACATCCCCCATGTAGGATTTTGCATCTACATGGTTCTACTTATCCACTCACCACTTGAACCACTGCTGGTGCCTTTTTAATAGCGCATGCTGTACTGCATGGGGTTTACCCGGCTGTCTGTTGAACATGTAAACAACTTACAGAGAACCAGCTATAGCTTGGCATGTCGAGCATATTATTCATACTATTTGCATGAAGGTGGCCTTTCACGTGTTTGCACACTTTGCTGCTTAATTCCATGCAGGTGCGTGACTCAGCTGCCAAGGCTGCCATCTCTGCACTGATGGACTATGAGGAAGCTGCCCGGAAGGCCCACCGTGGCATGTGGGAGTATGGAGACCCGGGAGACAGCGAGGATGAGCAGGATGCCATGTTTACCGCTGGCAGGGGCCGTGGTGGCAAGCGCTGAACTGTGCAGGAAGCCTTTATGGCTTGCAGCATGCTGGTATGATAGGTCAACAGCTCCGTGTTCGTGGTTATTATCTTGACTTGAATGCTGCAGCCATGTCTTGTGCATAGACTTAGGACGCTTCAGGGTGTTGCTGGGCAAGGGGTGGGGAAGTCCATGGAACTGGGGGGTCGCAGGCTGCAATGGCAGGGTTTGAGTGGTCTGCATATGGTTGGCATTTATCGTTCCCCATGCATGTCATGGAATCTCCAAGCAGGTAGCCTTCAGCTTTGTTTGGCGGCACGTCGGGATATTTGCCAGCATATCTGCCAGCGCGCAGTGGTGGTCGTTGCAGCACTGTTCTCCTGAAATGATTTTTTAATGTGAGCCTTTTTTCCCTCCCGGGAGCTGGATCACAAGGTCAGCTTCACTCCCATGGGATTGGGTGTAATCCTAATGCGGAATAGATGTCTTGATGGCTGGGCTAGTTGGTAATCTGGTAATCTGGAAATGCGTCCCTGATGCTGCTCTCAAACACATTCCGGCCAAAAGTGGTGGATATGTTAGTCACCGGTCGCCATGTAAGTTCTGAGAGGTTTTCCATGCATGGTACGTCCTTCTTGCAGTTGATGGAACTGAGATTGGTTGTCGCGGTTACCTGATCGTGCCCAGCAGTGAGCAGTGCAAAAGAACCTCACCACATATGGTAGACGGCGGACAAGATCAGGGATAGTGTATGGCATTGCGCATCGCCATTTGCTATCATTGGGGGGTTGTTTGCATCAGCCTTACCCACGCTGCACTCGAATTTCAATTCCTGGCTGGTCACTCGGGCTCGTAGTGACAGGGGGTGAGCGGCAAATGGGCATAAATATAGAATGCTGTCCAGAGAGATCGCTTAGGAGGCTTCAAATCGCTGCAGGACTGCCCGGGGCAATGATTTTGATGTACAGGGCCGAGCTTAATATCGTTAGATCGTTTTCGTAAGGCGCAAAATCACCATGTGACGTCGGTTTCGGGTTTGTCCAACATCAAGACATCTATTCCGCATTAGGATTACACCCAAGCGAGTATAAGGTCATGAAGAACCTTTAATGGCCTAGCTGGGGTTCCTTGGTCACCTGCTTCCTTCCCCATGCAGCTTCGATACTGTGATACATCACCCGAACAGCACCCACGGGGCTGGTGGGCACGTTGCCTAATGGGCATCACTGTTGACCCTGTTTGTCTCTACGTTTGTGATGAAGCATAGCAGAGTTCCCCATGCACTCATGGAAGGTCCAGAAGCAACTGTCATGTCACAGGCTCTCGGCAACACGGGCCAAAGGGTCTGCCTCTTACCAAATGCTGTTCAGTCACAAAGCTTATTTGTGCCAGAAGATGGGTATCATACTGGTGCTGGGCTGTATGTATCAGGAGGTAGGTGCGAGTGTCTGGATTCAGGCCTTGCAGGGACCTTCAGTTGTAAGATGATCACCTCGTGCATGCAGGAATGTCAGCTGCACTTGGAAAAGGTCATGGTGCCATCATGGACTCTGCAGCAGTACAAGCTCTACTTTCCAGCAGCAGAAGCTTAGACACCACGTTGCATCTGCCTCACACTGTGCCCCATGCTACCAAGCAGCAGCAGCAGCAGCAGCAGCAGCAGTCTCAGCAAACATCACACCACAGGCACCAGCAAACATCACACCACAGGCACCAGCAAGCAGAAGCTCTGAGCCAGAACCAGCACCTCTCTTACGTAATGACTGGGTGGGGTCCATCGGCGCAGCAAGAACCCAGCAATATGACGTCTCCAGCAGCACCAAATCAGCACCAGACCCGTCAGCAAACCAAACAGCAGCGACTAGCGCAGCAAGACCAGCATGGCAGCACCAAGCAGCAGCACCAGCAGCATGAGCACAGGCCGCTGCAAGGGACCCATGACAACCGCTGGACGGGTCAAGATCAGCACAGCAAAAAGGCCCATAGGAGAAGCACTTCACTTGCCAGCAGCAGAAGCTACAGAAGTACAGCTTCAATGGAAGTGGCACGCCCTTCTGAACAGCAGCAGCAGCAGCAACAACAACTGCTGGAGCTGCAAAAACGGCTGGAACAGCAGCAGCAGCAGGTGGGGCAGCAATGGCGGGAGCAACAGCAGCAGCAGCAGCAGGGACAGCTGGGGCACAAGCAGCAGCAGGAGCTGCTGGGCCAGCGGTTTGGCCCTCAGCAGCAGCTGTCAAAGCAGCGGTTGCAGCAGCAACCACAGCAGCGGCAGCAAGATCAGCAACTAGAGCAGCAGCTGCAGGCAGGTCCACTCTGGAGAGGACAGCAACAGTTGCAGCCACTGTTCTCGGAGCAGCAGCAGCAGCAGCAGCAGGTTGAGGTGCCAAGCCATCAGGGTTGCATGCCGATACCCCTATACAATGCAGCATCATTTGCTGCTGCTGCTGCTGCTGCTGGTGGTGTTTCTGGTCTGCAAGGTGCTGCAGTAAGCCAACCGCATCTCCAGTCAAGTATTCCATCAGAAGCAGTGTATCATGGTCAATATACTGTTACCAGTTCGTTCCCCGCAGACCCTCTTGCTTCTCCTCCTCCACCACCCCTTGCACCCCCAACTGGATTGACAGCAGCAATACATGGAATTACAGCTGGTAGGAAAGGGGGAGTGCGGCTGCTTGAAGCTGCGCCCGCATTGTTTATAAATGAAGGGCTGGACCGGTGCCTTATGTCAGCCCTGGCGCTTGCATGCGGGGATGCGCCATTGGAGGTGGCTGCTGCCTACTGCAGAGAGTTTTTTACTTCGGTGCTGCAGGTAAAACGGCAGGTGCAGGAGGAGGCACAACAGCAGCAACGCCCGCAACAGCAACACCAACAGCATGCACCTCAACCACAGCAACAGCAACGTCAGCATCAGCAGGAGCAGGAGCAACAGCAGCAACAGGATGCATCCCAGTCACAGCAACAGCAACAAACATACCGGCGGCAGCGGCAGCGGCAGCAACAGCAACGGCAGCTGCAAGTTGACATGCTCAACGCAGTGCAGCTGCAACAGGGGGATGGCCCTCTATATACTGTGCAGCAACAGGGGCTGGAAGCAGAGAGGCAGCAGCAATACCAGTCTGCAGGGGTTGCTCCTGCACTCCAGGGCCAAGAGGACCAACAGCAGTCAAGGGAAAAGCTGGTTCAGCACCAGCGGGAGGAGGACATACTGGGTCAAGCTGTGATGGGGAGGATCCCCCAGCAGCAGCAGCAGCAGCAGCAGGTTCAGCAGCAGCAGCAACAGGGGTTGACAGCCCGTCATTGGCAGCAGGGGCTTGGAATGCAGCAGCAGCAGCAATGCAGGGACCAGGGGCAATGCAGGGAGCAGGGGCCGGCAGTCCAAGCTCAGCAGCAAGAGCTCCAACAGCAGCAGCAGGGGCAGGGGCCGCCAGTCCATGTTTTTCAGCATGGGATTCAACAGCAGCAGCGGCAGCAGCAATGCAGAGAGCACGAGGAGCAGAGGCTGCATCCCCTGCAGGAGGAGCTCAGATTGATGCAGTATATGGCTGAACGAGTTGCTGCTCGGGTGGAAGAGCAGCAGTCCCAGCAGTCCCAGCAGTCCCAACAGCAGCAGCATGGGCAGCATGGGCAGCTGCAGAGTTGTGCTGAATCTCCGCAGCTCTCGGAGGAACTGGAGGATCGGCACACCTTGCTGCGTGGCAGTTTGGAGAAAGGCTTGAAGTTGCTGTTTGCAAACTCAAAACCAACGAACCAGCAGGAGGCACAGCAGCTAAAGAGGGCGTATGTTCACAATGCGTACTTGAATATGACTCCCTTTGAGCACATGCTTCGCAAGTATTTCAGACAGGAGCTACAGCTGAGTGAAGCTGCCCGCTGGATCCAGGATCAGCAGTCAAAGATAGTGCAGCAACAACAACAGCAGCAGCAGCAGCAGCAACAACAACAGCAGCAGCAGCAGCAGCAACAACAACAGCAGCAGCAGCAGCAGCAGAAGCAACAACAACAACAGCAGCAGCAACAACAGCAGCAGCAGCAGCAGCAGCAACAACAGCAGCAGCATCGGGGGAGTCCGGGTGAGGGCTCAGGGCAACAAGGAAACCAGCAGCGGCAGAGCAGTGCTGCCGTACATGTGACTCCTGCTGCTGGTGATGGTGGTGGTGGCTCGAGGGAGCAGGGGAACCAGCAGCGACAGGACAGTACTGGAGTACATGCTACTGCTGCTGCTGGTGGTGATGATGGTAGTGGTGGTGGTGGTGGCTCGAGAGAGCAGAGACAACAGCAGCAGCAGGACAGTGCTGCAGTACATGCTGCTACTGCTGCTGCTGGTGCTGGCGGTGGTGGTGGTGACGGAGCTGGATATCGTGCCACTTTTGCTGCTGGAAGCTCTGTTGTTGCAAGGCCTGTTGGAGCTGCATGGACTCCCTCTTCTCACTGCTGTACTGTGACTGATCATGTTGCTGCAGCCTTACATGCTGCTGCCGCTGCGGCGGTAGCTGCTGGGTTGAGAGGTCCAGATGCGGCCCTGCTTGGTGGAGTGGGTCAGAAGCAAGGGGCAGCTGAGGGCTCAGTAGAACGGGAGGTAGCGACCGGGGGGGCTGAAGCTGTTAAAATTCTAACAAAGGCCGCAGCAAGGGCACAGGCAGCAGCGGTAGCAGGAACAGCAGCACTGACAGCAGCAGGGACAGCAGCAGGGACAGGAACAGCAGCACGGACAGCACCACTGACAGGAACAGCAGCAGGGACAGCAGCACTGACAGGAACAGCAGCAGGGACAGCACTAGCAGGAGCAGGGTATGGTGGCAATGTGGCACGAGGAGGAGAAGCGGCAGCAGGAGGACTTGTAGCTGCAGCAGCAGGAGCTGAACACTTGGCAGCAGCAGCAGAAGGGGGAGCAACGATAATGGAAGCAGAAGCAGAAGCAGCCTCATTACTAGGAGGAGCAGCAGCGTGGGAAGATGTGGAGGCAGCCGTCAAGTTGTTTAGTCAAGGCCTTTGTGGGGTGGATCCATCTGTTGCCTCTCTTGCTGCCAGCATTTCCTTAACAGGAAAAGACATCCCTGCAGTTGGCATTGGTGGTGGCTGGAATGGGGAGGAGGATGGTGATTTAGGACAACATGGGGTTTTCCCTCTGGAAGCCGTATATGCTGCTGTTGGAGGTTCCGCTGCTGTTGCTTCTCCTCCTGCAGTCCAAGCAGAGAAGCAGCAAGTACGGCAGCAGCAGCAGCAGCAGGCGGGGCAGTTGCTGAGGCAGCACTGCCAGTACCAATATGCCCAAGAGCAGCAGCAGCAGCAGGGAGGACAGCAGCAGTTGCAGGAGGAGGAGCAGCACCAGGAGTATAAGGAGCAGGGACAGCAACAGCAGCAACAGCTTGTACAGGAGACCACGCAGGGAGCCCAGCAGCTGTTGCACAGTCCGGTGACCCAGCAGCAGACGGAACAGGAGCAGCAAGAGCAGCAGCAGCTGGAGGGGCAGCAGTTGAAGCAGCAGCAGTTACTTCAGCAGCACCAGCCGGTGGCGGAGTGCCTAGAGGAAGAACAGCCGGAGCAGCAGCCGTTGGAGGCTGCTGCTGCTGCTGGGAATGCTGGGGACGCTTTTGCGGCTGCTGCTGATGGCTCTGCTGCACCTGCTGCTACTGCTGCTGCTGTTGCTGCTACTACTACAGCTACTGCATCTGGATCTAGTAGGGTGCGTAGCAAAGCAAGCAGTAGCTTACAGCAGCGGTTGGCTGTGGTTCAGTTAGCTAGCAGGGGTACAGTGAGAGGCACTGCCACTTCAGGCGTTCAGAAGCGGCCAGGCAGGCCTAGGAAGGACGACAGGGGTCTGGATGATGGAGAGGGGAGGCGCCAGAAAAGCTCTGCTTCTGTAGTTACTGTGGGGACAAGGCGTGTGGTCGTCGATTCAGAGAGTTGGGGAGGTAGGGATGGGGTAGGGAGGCGGCCTGGCAGACCTAGGAAGCGTTGCGGTGGTTTGGATGGTGGGAAAGGAGGGGAGGGAGGGGGTGTAGAGGGCTCGGTATGTGCCGCTCATACGGCGGGGAGCAATAGGGAGGCTGATACCCTGGATAAAGGGGGAGAGGATATGCAAAAAACTAGGCAAGAACGACCTAGTGTGGAAGGAGCAATCAAGGAGGTAATGGGGGTGGAAGGCCGTGGTTGTTACAGCAAAGCCGGGGGTAATACGGCAAGCTCAGATGGAGGGAAGGACAGTGCGGATGAGGATTGTGGGGAACCGAAGGGTGGTGTTGGTGGTGGGGCTGAGGTGGGTGGAGGTGTGGAGCAGGGGAGGAAGTGTGTATGGAGAGGGATGGGGAAAGGAAGGAGTCATGGAAGGGGGAAGGGAAAGGGGCGATGCAAGGGGCGGAAACGAACGCTGCAAGATGTGCTGGGGCTACGGGAGGAGCTGGTACAGCAGCAGGGGGTGGGGGAGGGCGGGGAAGAAGGGAATGAAGAGCAGGAGCAGCAGCTGCAGCATGTTGGAGAGGAGCAGCAGGATGGTGGGGAGGAGCAGCAGCAGGGGGCAGGGGAGGGCAGCGCAGTAGGGGAGCAAGAGGAGGAGCCGCAGCAGCATCAGGGTGGGGAGGAGCAGCAGCTGCAGCATGGGGAGGAGGAGGTGGAGGAATGGGCTGGTCTGGAGCACGAGCAGCAGCAGCAGCAAGAGCAGTGTACAGTGGGTTGTGCGAATGAGCTGGTGCATGGACAGCAGCAACAGCAGCAGGTGCTAGAGGAGGGGGATGGGTGCGAGGAAGGATGCGCCAAGTTCCCCAAAGGCCCCTCCCCAGAGACACAGAAGGGCGGTGGGGAGGAAGGGCTTAGAGAAGGGGCCGGACGCCGTCAAAGCAGGAGATTGTTGCAGCTTAGGGGAAAGGAGGAGGAGCAGCAGCAGCAGGAACAGGAAGAGGACGAATGGGTGGAGGTTGCGGGGAATTATGGTTATTCGCAGTGCAGGGAGGGTCCAGGTGTGTCTGTGGGGCAAGAGGAGCAGCAGCAGCACAGCAGTCATAGGGAATGGTCGCAAGAGCAGCAGCAAGAGCATGAGCAACAGGGCAAAGAGGCGGAGAGCCAAGTGCACAGGAGAGCCACATTGCCTGGCAAAAGACCTGATACTGTGCAGTCCCCATCCACACAGCAGCAGCAGGGGCAGGAGGAACAGGAGGAGCTGCCACTACAACAGCAGCCAAGGGAGGGCGAGGTTGCCAATGCATCGCTGCACTCGCAGAAGGAGTTGCCATGCAATAGTGTGCCGAACGACTCAGATAGGCAGGAGCAGCAGCAGGGTTTAGGCAATTGCAACAAGACCCTGCAAGAGGACAAATCAGTGAATCAGCGGGCGCGCAGCAGGTCTATAATGCATCGGAAATGCAGGGAAAAGAAGGTGATGGAGTTTCCACTTGGGAGGGAAGGGCGTGTCACAAGGTTAGGCGTGCGAGATATTCGCATGTTCTATGGGAGCTCTATTAACCCGGAGCTTGCTAGTTTCCATCCTGGTTGTAGAGAGAGAGCGGCCGGGAAACATTATGGGGTCCAGGAGAGTGGGAAGGAAATGCAGCAGGAGCAGCAACAGCAACATGAGGCACAGCAGCAGCTAGGAAACCAGGACAGCTTGCGTACAATGCCCTTTCAGGAACAGCAGCAGCAACATGATCTACCGCTTTTGTCACCGCAGCAGGAGGAAGGAGGTGAGGGGTGGTCGTCCATGCAGCTGCAGGAGCAGCAGCAGCAGGGGCGGCAGCTAGTGGAAACCCAGTCAGCACCAGAGGAGGCACCACAGGTGACACTAGAGGCACTAGACATCTGTCAGCTGCAGCAGGAGGGGATTAGGGAGGGGTTGGCACCTGAAGCACTTTCTCCAGAGGAGCAAGAACTCCAACAGGAGTTGCAGCTGGCGCTGGCACAGCAGCAGCAGCAACCCCAGGAGGTGCTGGGTGAGAGAGGCCCATCTGCTTCAGGAACGCAGGACCAGCAGCAGCAGCAGCAGTCACATCAACATCAGGAGGGGCGGGGTGGGGGAGATCGATTGGCTTGGGAAACACAGGACCAGCAGGAGCAGCAGCGGAAGCAACAGCAGGAGGTGGCCGGGGACAAGGGAGATCCGTCTGCTGTGGGAACTCAACACCAGCAGCAACAGCAGCATTCACAGCAACAGCAGGAGGTGGAAGGGGAGAAGGGAAATCCGTCTGCTCCGGCAATGCAGGACCAGCAGCAGCAGCAGCAGTCACAGCAACAGCAGGAGGGGCGGGGTGGGGGAGATCCAATGGCTCGGGAAACACAGGAGCAGCAGCGGAAGCAACAGCAGGAGGTGGCTGGGGACAAGGGAGATCCGTCTGCTGTGGGAACTCAACACCAGCAGCAGCAGCAGCATTCACAGCAACAGCAGGAGGTGGAAGGGGAGAAGGGAAATCCGTCTGCTCCGGCAATGCAGGACCAGCAGCAGTGGCGGCTGCAGCAGCAGCAACAGCAGGAGGTGGAAGGGGAGAAGGGAGGTTCGTCTGTTTTGGGAAGGCAGGACCAGCAGCAGCTGCAGTTACAGCAAGCACAGGGGGTGCTGGGCGAGGGAAATCTGTCTGCTTTGGGAAGGCAGGCCCAGCAGCAGCAGTTACAGCAGGAGGTGGGAGAATTCCGAACAGTGCCACTGCTGGGACAGGAGGGTAGAAAGGGAGAACAGCAGCACCAGCAGCAGCAGGAGGCAGGAGTGGTGCAGGAGGCACCATCCGGTCTGCTTGGGAATGAAACAGGGGTGCTGCTGCAGCAGACAGGGCAGGAGTGGCACAGAGAGGGGGTAGAAGAGCAGCTGAGAGGGCAGGCATATGTTGAGCAAGAGCAGCAGAAGGGGCAGCATGAGGTAGGGGAGCAGCATCAGCAGGAGGAGCAAGAGGAACAGCTGCAGGAGGAGGAGGGGGGGCAAAATGGTCAGTCAACAGACCGGCAGCAGCAGCACCAGCAGCTTGATGAGCAGCGGCAGAAGGAGCAGCAAGTTCAGGAGGAGCAGGAGCAGGATGAAAAGCAGCAGCAGGAGGAGGAGGAGGAGCAAGAACAGCAAGGGGAGCAGTGGCAAAACGAGCAGCAGGAGGAGGAGGGGTGGCAAGAGCAGGATGATGCGCAGCAGCAGCAGGAGAAGCAGCAACAGCAGGAGAAGCAGCAAGCACAGGGGCAGGAGCAACAGCAGCAAGAGGAGCAACGGAGGCAAGGGATGCGCGGTAAGCAGGAGCAGAATAAGTGGGAGAAGGAGCAGGAGGACCAGCGGCAGGATGGGCAGGAGCAGCAGGAGGAAATCCAGCAGCAGCACCAAGACAGGCCACAAGGCCAGGGTGCAAAGCAGGTGGAGCAGCAGCAGCAGCTGCATGAAGAGCTGCCTTCATTGTTGCCACACCCTGAGGAGCAGCCTGGTAGGGGTAAACTGACAGCAAAGGAGCTGGCACGGGGGTTTCTTGCACAGCAGCTGCAGCAGAAACAGCAGCTGCAGCAGGAGCAGCAGCTGCAGCATGAAGATCAGGAGGAGCATGACGATCAAGAGGAGCTGCCAGTGTGGGGCAAGCAACATTCGCAGGCCCAGCAGCAACAGCAGCTTGTGGAGGAGCCAGCAGGCCTGCCTGGGCGGGAGCAGGTAGAGGAAGAAGAGTTGAAGCGACCAGGATTGCCTCTCTTAATGCTGCCGGCAGCGCCAGAGCAACAACAGTCAGTGGAGGATCAACTCGGGCTGTCTGCTGGATCGCTGCCATCCTTACTGCCTGCGCTGCAGCATGGAGGGGAATTAGGGGGGCAGCCACCAGAAGTGTCTCACTTTCTTGTGCAAGTGCTGCCACAACAGCAGGATGGAGAAGAGAGGGTGCAGCGGCCAGGGCTGTCTCCCCGATCACTGCCGTCCTTGCTGTCTATGCATCAGCATGCAGAGGGATTGGGAGGACAGCCACCAGGATTGTCTCAATTACTTTCGCCATTGGTCCCAGAGCAGCAAGATGGAGAAGAGAGGGTGCAGCAGCCAGGGCTGTCTCCTACATTTGGAGCGCCCTTCCTGCCTGGGCAGCAGCGTGCAGAGGAATTGGGACGGCAGCCACCAGGGTTATCTCATTTCCTTCTGCCACCGGCGCCAGAGCAGCAGTATGGGTTTGAGGGACTGCAATGGCCAGGCCTCCCCATGGTGGTGGGGCCAGGGCTGAACCATGCATGTTTGATAAACAGGCAGCAACAGCAGGAGGAGGAGGGGTTGGCTCTTTCAGCAGGTGCCGTTGCCGAGGATATCGGGCCCACTGCCTCAAGTGCTGCTGCTGCTACTCCTGTTGTTATAGCTAAAGATAAAGCAGCAGCAGCAGCAGCAGCTTGTCGGCCTACTGCATCTGGAGTGCGTTCATCTGTTGCAGCATCTGCTGTGGATTGCAGCAGTCTCATAACAGGGGCAGCAGCAGCTTGCATTTCTCCTGCAAGAGGAACACCTGCTGCAGTAGCCTCTACTGCAGCTTTAGAGTTCCTGTTTAGTGTTAAGGGTGTGGGATCCAAGGTGGGGTATGGGTACAGAGGGGAGCAGGCGTATTGGTGCCAGGGGAGCAATGGCAGCGAGCAGCAGCAGAGGCGGAAAGGCCAGCTGCAGCAGGACCGTTCATGCAAGGGGCACGAACAGCAGCGAGGGCAGCAGGACAAGGGCCAGCAGCAGCAGGAGGAGGAGGTGGGGCAGCAGCAGCAACAGCAGCAGGAGCGGCCCCGAAGGAGGTCTTGTCGCTTGGTGGGTGTCAAGAAGAACTACAAAGAGGTCGGTGAGAGTGACAGTGAGGTGGAGGGCGACCATGCAGGTGATCAGGCAGCTAGTGGTTTCTGTCGGGTTGGTGAAAATTCTGTACCATATCAGCGGGTGCGGGAATCAGAGCGTGAGTGGGAGGAGCGGCAGATGCTGGCTCAGGAGAATGTACGTGGGTTACAGCACAAGCAGCAGCGCAACCAGCAGCAGGAGGAAGGACAGCACAGGGGTAAGCCAGGCCAGCTGCAGGAGGTGGGTCGACAGCAGCACGGACAGCTGCAGCAACAGGGAGAGCAGCAGCAGCAGCAGGGGCGGCAGCACGAACAGCTGCAACAGCAGGGGAAGCAGCAGCAGCAGCAGGAACAGCTGCAGCAGGGGGCTGAAGTGCAGACGAAACAGCAGGGGAAAGAGGAGGAGGGTCAGCAGCATGGGCAGCAGCAGCAGGAACAGCTGCAACAGCAGGGGGAGCAGCAGCAGCACGGACAGCCGAAGCACGGGGCTGAAGAGCAGACGAAGCAGCAGGGGAAAGAGGAGGAGGAGCAGCAGCAGGGGGAGCAGCAGCCAGAACAGCTGCAGCAAGTGCAGGAGGAGGGAGAGAACCAACAGGGCAAGATTCATGCAGAAGCTGAGCCTCAGCAACAGCAAGCAGCACTCAGAGCTGCTATACCACTACTAACCCCATCAGCAGCAGCAGGAATTGGAGCTGTGGTTGTTTCTCCAGCAGATACCGCCTCCCCTTCAAAGAAGTGGCTGTACCAGCTTGTCACGCATTCAAAGTTCTTCACCCCCTGTGTGATTTGCTCCCCTTCATCTAGCAGCCTTATTGATATCTTTGACCTAGACCAACCCAGTAGTGCATATTGCAGCCACTGCAAGGAACATGCCCTGGGGGTACGGCTCCTCCGTATATACCAGTTAAAAGGGAAAGACAAGCAAGTGGTGAAAGTCTCAGATATCCAAGAACATGCAGATACCGCAGGCATTCATGAGTATGCGTGGAGCAAAAGTAGTACGGTGTATTACCTGCGACCAAGGGCGGTTCAGTCATTGAAACCGGGCCTTTCAGGGAGGGAGTGCCTGGGGTGTGGTTGGGGGTTGAAGGGGGGAAACAGCAGCTACTGTAGTCTGAGGTGTAAGCTGGAAGTGGAGGACCAGGAGTTTGTTGTAAGGTATGGGAGGTCTGGGAGGACTCTGGAAGGGGGAGGGACATGTGAGGTAACGGCAACAGCAAGGGCCGTAGCAGAGGCGGCTGGGTTTGGGAGGGGTGGGGTGATGGCGCAGAGGTTAGGAAGCGGAGGTGATGGGGGTCAGGCTGGAGGGGATAAGGCAGAAGAGGTGGCAGCAGTGCAAACAACAGCAGCAGCAGCAGCAGCAGGAGCCGTGGTGGTGGTAGAGCCACTGCTGGGTCCAATCCCACCAGCATTGCCACTGCCGGCATCCAGGGCAGGTCCAGGAATGGGAGCATTGTCATCAGCAGCAGAACTACCAGCAGGAGTAGCAGCAACAGCACCACCTCTGCATCCAGCACGAGCACATGCAGTAGCAGCAACCCCACCACCCCAACCAGCAGCAGAAATAGCAGCAGCTGGAGTAGCAGCAACCGCGCCGCTCCGATCACCACCAGCAGCAGCAGTAGCAGCATTCGCGCAGTTCCAACCAGCAGCAGCAGCAGCAGCAGAAGAAGGAGTAGCAGCACCCGAGCCGCTTCAACCACCACCAGCAGCAGCAGCCGCTGCAGCAGCAGCACTTGCGCCGCTCCAACCACCACCAGCAGCAGCAGTAGCAGCACTCGCGCAGTTCCAACCACCACCAGCAGCAGCAGAAGAAGGAGTAGCAGCACCGGAGCCGCTTCAACCACCACCAGCAGCAGCAGCCGCTGGAGCAGCAGCACTCGCGCCACTCCAACCACCACCAGCAGCAGCAGTAGCAGCACTCGCGCAGTTCCAACCACCACCAGCAGCAGCAGAAGAAGGAGTAGCAGCACCCGAGCCGCTTCAACCACCACCAGCAGCAGCCGCTGGAGCAGCAGCACTCGTGCCACTCCAACCACCACCAGCAGCAGCAGTAGCAGCACTCGCGCAGTTCCAACCACCACCAGCAGCAGAAGAAGAAGGAGTAGCAGCACCCGAGCCGCTTCAACCACCACCAGCAGCAGCAGCCGCTGGAGCAGCAGCACTCGCGCCACTCCAACCACCACCAGCAGCAGCAGTAGCAGCACTCGTGCAGTTCCAACCACCACCACCAGCAGCAGGAGCGGGAGTAGCAGCACCCGTGCCGCCCCAACCACCACCAGCAGCAGCAGGTGATGTAATACTAGTTAAAGAAGCTGCAGCAACATCTATTTTAGTCGGGCCCGGCGGGCAGTGTACAATGGGAAGAGAGGGCTCTGGTGATGTAAAAGCATCAGCAGCAGCATCAGTAGCAGCAGCAGGAGGAGCAGCAGCAGGCGGAGGGCCAGCAGGAGCAGCAGCAGGAGCAGGAGCGGGAGGAGGAGCAGCAGGAGCAGGAGCGGGAGGAGGTGCAGAAGGAACAGCACCAGCAAAAGCAGTAGGGCTAGAAGCACCAAAAGCAGGTGAGGAGCCGCAGTTACAAGAAGAAACTGTTGGAGCAATGGGTGCGGCACATTTGAAGAGAGACTTAGCACCAGCGGTGGCAAAGGAGAGGACAGCAGCGGTAGGGGAAGTGCTCAGCACAGCATTATTATGTACTCCTGGAGCAGCCACAGCAGCCGGGGGTGTGCATGCTGCAAGCATACCACCAGCGCCAGCAGCGGAAATGCTCAGTACAGCAATTGCTGCTGAAGCAGCCATGGAGGGTCCTGGAATTTCTGCCAGTTCTGCAGCTGAGGTGCAGACAGCAGCAGACGGGGTTAGGGCAGGGCCTGAGGCCCTAGCTGGGTTTAAAAAACCAAAACCAGGGAGAGGGATATCGAGGGGTACCTTTGCAACTGCAGTGGGTGCAGACGCGCATGCAGGAACTGAAGGCAAAGGGAGGGGGAATGTGGTAATTGGTGTGGTGGGGCTAGCTGGCATTGATGCAGCACCAGTGGGGGAGAGTATGGGATGCAACAGTGGCAGTGAAGTGTCTGCACAACCAGAGGCAACAGCTGAAGGCAGAGCAAGGGGAATTGTGGTGGGTGGTATGGGATCAGCAGCAGCGGTAGAGGGTAGGGCTGAAGCTGGAGGAGAGGGTTTAGCTGACATGCAATCAGCAGCAGCAGCAGTGGGGCCCGATGCTGCTGTTGGTGCAGCATCAGTAGGAGGAGAGCTGCGGACTATTCCTACAGGGCCAGACGCAGCCACTGTAGCAGCAGGTGTAGGAGCAATAGCAGGTGGTGTGGAAGTTAGAGGGGCAGCTTTATCTAAACCGCCGGCAGCAGGAGCATTAAACCCTGGGGTCCCAATGCTCACTGCCACTGATGCAGCGCCGGTGGCAGGAGGAACGCCACACAACGCCGTAAGTGCAGAGGCAGCAGCTGGAGGGAGAGGTTTCGCAGATGCAGTGGCGCCACAACCAGCAGCAACAGTGAAAGATAGGGGCGAAGTGGGCAAAACAGCTACAGCTGAAACACAGGGAGCAGGAACAGAAGCAGCAGCACAATCAAGTGCCACGAAAAGGCCAGCTGCAACCAAGGGAGTAGCCACAGAGAGAGAAGTGCTAGAAATCAGAGGTGCTGGTGCAGGAGTGTTGGGTCCAACAATGGAAGGTGAAGCAGGGGCGACTGGGGCGGTTGCTTCTAAGGCACCAGCAGCACGAGGAGGAAGCATTGCTACAGCACCTAGGAGGCCAGTTGTAGCAGCAGGGTCGGGCGGGAAAGGCGGGGCAAGAGGTTCAGCAGCACAAGCGGCAGCAGCTCAGCTGATGGCAGTAGTGAGAGCAGCAGCGGCAGCAGCAGTGCAAAGAAGTGGGGCACCCGCACTGGCAGCAGCATCAGGAGCAGTACGGCAAGCGCAGACGCCAGCAGCAGCAGCAGCACAACAGACAGGTACACCACCAGCAGCAGCAGTATCAGCACCACGAGTAGCAGTACCATCACCACCAGCAGCAGCAGCAGTAATAGCAGGGAGAGCAGCTGCAACGCCAGCAGCAGTACCATTAGCAGCAGCAGCAGCAGTAGTAGCAGGGAGAGCAGCTGCACCAGCAGTCTCCGCACCACCACCAGCAGCAGCAGCAGCAGCGCCAGCGGGACCAACAAGAGCAGCACTTGCAGCCGTCAAACCTCAAGGTCGCTGCAAGGATTGGGTATATGAGCTGGTCTCCTGCCCCTTCCTGCACAAGCCATGCCCTACTTGCACCACAGACCCCTCTAACGTAATCAGGAGCACTCGGATCACATTCTTTGACCGTGCCAACCCAGCTAAAGGTTACTGCAGCACCTGCGCTGATCCTGCAGCACATCCGGGGCTCCTCCGGGTGTACCATCAAAAGTACAATAATGAATACATCAAAGCCGTGAATACTGCTACGATAGAGCGTGAGGTGGACTGTGTTGGAGTCCAGCAGTATAGGGGACGGGGGGATGGTATGCTGCTGTTTTTGCAACGGGAGCCACAGGCAGGGGTGGGTTGTGAGGGGGGGAGTGGGCGTTGTGTGAAGGGGTGCAGGTCTTTGCCAGATCGCAGCAGCCGCTACTGCAGTTTGAGGTGTAAGCTGGAGGTGGAGGATGAGGAGTTTGTTAGGAGGTTTCTGGGAGGTGAAAGGGTGGCGCAGGCAGGAGCAGGAGCGGGCGGAGCGGCAGCAGGAGCAGCAGCAGCGAAAACAGGCGGAGCAGCAGCAGGAGCAGGAGGAATAGCAAGGGGCGCTGGGGTAGCAGCAGGCCATGGCCCTGCCAAGGCAGCATTTGAAACAGTGGGATCAGCAGGACTGATACCACAAGGGGAAGCAGTGGCAACAGACGCTGCAGCAGGGGGAGCAGCAGGAATGGGAGCAACAGGGGGCCCAGTAGCAGCGGTAGCAGTGGGAGTGGCAGGCACGGCACCTGCAGACAGAACAGTGGCAGCAGCAGCAGACACCCCAGCAGCTGTCTCATCCCCACCACCACCAGCAGTTGCAGCAGCAAAAGTGGGTGGGTCAGCAGAAGCAGTCTTTGACGAAGCAGCAGCTGTAGCAGTAACAGGAAGGAACTGTGCAGCCGCAGCAAGAGCAGTATCATCAGCAGCACCAGCAGAAACAGGAAATGTGGATGCGTCAGCAGAAGCAGTTTCCAATGAAGCAGCAGCTGTAGCAGGGGAAGAGGCTGCAGCAGCAGCAGCAGCAGCAGCAGCAACAGCAGGAGAAGCAGCAGGAGATGCATCAGGAGGAGAGGCACCCTTTCCTCCTGCTGACAGGTGGCTGCATCATTTAGTAACCTGCAGGCAGTTCTTCAAACCATGTCCGGCCTGCTTTAACGGTCGCGGTGCGGCAGACCCCAGTGTGGCGCTAAGATACTTTGACTGTGCAGCTCCTACTCGGTTGTACTGCAGCTCCTGCCCGGACCTTGACTCGCACCCACACCTCCTCTGCGTCTATCGGCAAGCTATGAGCACTACAGGTCCAGACTTGTGCCTGCGACTTGATGATGTCAAAGGGCTGCTGGAGCTATCTGGGGTTCAGCAGTACAAGTATAAGCACGGGACCTGGGTGGTGTACCTGCAAGTAGGTCCAGTGAAGGCAGTACGTAATAAGGGGTACCTGGGTCAGTGTGCAAAAGGGTGCCGGCCGCTGCCGGACTGTGGGAGCCGCTACTGCAGCTTGAGGTGTAAGCTGGAGGTGGAGGGTGAGGGCTTTGCTGCTGCTGTCGTAAAGGGGGTTACGGAAGTGGGAGAAGCAGTGGCAGGTGTGGGAGGAGCAGCAGTAGCAGCAGTAGCAGAGGAGCTTGTGCCGTCAGGGAAAGCAGTAGCAGCTGCAGCAGCATCAGGAACAGGAGTACCCTTGGTGTGCGGGAGATCACCAGCCCCAGCAGCTGCGGCAATGAAAACGGCAGAGACGGAGGCATTAGGAACAGTAGCAGCACCAGCTGAAGAGCGCCTGTCTGCAGCGGCTGGAGCAGAAGGAAGGACGTCAGCAGGAGCAGCAGCAGGGGAGGCTGGGGTAGCAGCAGCAAGCGGTGACCCTGCCGGGGCAGGATTGGAAGCAGTGGGATCAACAGGATTGACCCCTCGTAGGAAAGCAGTAGCAACAAACGCTGCAGCAGGGGGAGCAGCAGGGGGCCCAGTAGCTGCGGTAGCAGTGGAAACAGCAGACACGACACCCACAGACAGGACAGTGGCAACAACAGCAGCAGCAGCAGCAGCAGACGCCCCAGCGGTTGTCTCCTCCCCACCAGCAGCATCACCAGCATCAGAATTGGGCGGGTCAGCAGATGCAGCGTCTGTTGAAGCAGCAGCGATAGCAGTAGCAGGGGAAGAGGATGCAGCAGCAGCAGCAGACGTTCTAGCAAATGTCCCCTCCCCATCACCAGCAGGAGCAGTGGCACCCGACCTGGGTGGATCAGCAGGGGCAGCAGCCACAGCAGTAGCAGGAGAAGAGGGTGCAGCAGCAGCAGCAGCACAAGTGTGTGGGTTAGCAGAAACAGTCTCTGATGAAGCAGCAGCAGCTGTAGCAGTAATAGCAGAAGAGGGTGCAGCAGCAGCAGCAGCAGGAGGAAAAGCACCCTTACCTCCTGCTGAAGGGTGGCTACATCAGGTAGTGACCAGCAAGGAGTTGTTTCAGCCATGTCCAGCTTGCTCTAAGTCCCGTGCTGGGGCAGACCCTCGCCTTTGGTCCCTCAGATACTTTGACTGTTCAGCTCCTGGTCAGTTGTACTGCAGCTGTTGCCCGGGGCGCGACTCACACCCGCACCTCCTTTGTCTGCATCGAACAGCTATGAGCAGTACAGGTACGCATTTGTGCTTGAGAGCTGACGACGCAAAGGATGTGCTGGACCTATCTGGCGTTCAGCAGTACAAGAGTAAGCACAAGGAGTGGGTGGTGTACCTGCAACTAGCTCCGGTGAAGTGTGCTCGTCAGGGGTACCTGCACCCGAGTCAGTGTGTGAAGGGGTGCCGGCCGCTGCTGGATGCTGGCAATCGCTACTGCAGCTTGAGGTGTAAGCTGGAGGTTGAGGCTGAGAGCTTAACTGCTGCTGTTTTAAACGTGGCTACGGAAAAGGGAGAAGCAGTGGCAGGTGCGGGAGAAGCAGCAGTAGCAGCAGTAGCAGAGCAGAGCAGGGCAGGTGGAAAGCGGCAGCGAGACCTTATTGGTACGATTCAAATGCAGGGTGAAGTAGGTGGCGAGTGTGAAGGGGGTCAGGGGTTTCTTGGTGTGAGTGAGGGTGATAAGGGCGGCGAGCAGCTCCTGGGTGCAAGGAAACGGACTAAGACGCATCAGCTTGAGCAACAGCAACAGCAGGTGCAGCAATGTCAGGGAGGGCGGCATGTGTCGGGGCAAAAGAGGGGGTGGGAGGGAGATGGAGAGCAGGTGTCTGCGATGAGGACAGCTGGGGACGGGGTGGCAGAGGGCGAGGAGGGCTCAGGCAGAAAGAAGAAGGGGTATATGCATGAAAGGGGATGGCAGGCTGGAGCAGCAGGTCAGCAGAAGGTGAAAGCTACAGAAGACCATGGAGGTTTAGGAGGTGGTGTGGGAGAGTTTGTAGAGGGAGGGTCTATACAGAGGCAGGATGGTGCCATGTGTATAGGGGTGCAGATTAAACAGTACCATTATAGGAGCAGCATCGGCAGGGGAAGAGTGCCGGGGTTAGGTGGTCAGATGCAGCAGCAGCAGCAGGATGGTGGACTCGGATTGTCAGTGACAGAACCTTCTAGTAGACGAGGTGGGATCTTGGAGGTTGAGCGGGAAGTGGCAGATGAGGGTGGCATGAGGGAGAGCAAGGAGCACCAGCAGCAGGAGCAAGAAGAGAAGCATGGGCAAGAGCAGCAGAAGGAACAGAAGGAGAAGTGTGCGCAGCAGCAGCAGCAGCAAGGGCTGGTGGGGGAGGCAGATAAGGGTCTTATGATGGAAGACCTAATCTGCCTTTTTAGGAAACGCAAGGAGCAGTTGCAGCAGGAGCAGGAGGATGGGCAGGAGCAGCAGCAGCAACAAGAGGAGAAGCGTAAGGACCACCAGCAGCAGCAACAGTGCATTGTGAGTGGTGCAGATGAGGGGGTGGTGGTTGGCCCAAGTCTGCCTTGTGGAGGATCATCCAGGGAATGCAGCCCAACACTGCAAGGGGAACCGCAGCATATGGACCTGCAACCCAGCCTCCTGCTGGAGCAGCAGCAGCAATGGCAGAGTCAACAGCAGGATGCGCAACGTTGGCAGGATTGCGCCCACTATCAGCAGCAGCAGCAGCGAGAGGTCGCCTACTACCAGCAGCAACAGCAGCAGCAGCAGCAGCAGCAGCAGCAAAAGCCTGAAGGTAGTCGGAGTGTCTTGTGTCAGCATAACCTACTGGATTCTATGAGGTATGGAGATGAGCCATGCAGATCAGACTTTACAGCAGATGCTCAGGCCATACTCCAAGAGCTCAACTATAACAAGTGGGCTCAAACAGAGAGCTACAAGCAGGAGCAGGAGCAGGGGCACAAACACCAAGAGCAGCAGCAGGGCAACAAGCTGCCCCAGCTGCAGGATGGGGGAGGCAGCAGCAGGGATAGGGGTGCAGATGTCATGCAAGTGGGGGAACAGCCGCAGGAGGACGGCCATCACCATCACCAGCAGCAGCAGAGGCTTCAGGGCCCCAGCCTGTGTAAACCTGGAAACCGTTCGGATCTATTAGCTGGACTTGCTGCTCTGGTGTCTGACCAGCGCCAGTCCCAGCAGCATATGCAGCAGCAGCTACAGCAGCAGGAAGGGGGTGAGGCATGTGGAAAGGGGGCGCATGAGCAGTCTGCAGCGGGTTTACTTGGATCCGCTTCTGCACACAATAAAGACCACAATCACCAGCAGCAGCAGGGGCAGGCGCAACAGCCGCAGCAGCAGCAGCAGCAAAGGCAGCCAACACAGCAGTCTCAGCAACGGCAGCAGCAAGAGCCACAGCCACAGCCGCCAAAGATTGGTCGGCCCAAGGGCCGTAGGGATCCTTGCGCTCTTGGCAACGAGGAGCAGTCCCAGCTGCTAGGAGTATTCCAGCCACGGCAGCAGATAAGGAAAGTGCCTCGGGTATCCGACCCCATATCTAATGCAGCAGCGAGAGGAGGAGGAGGAAGCAGTGATGCTGGTAGAAAAAGGGGTGCTGGTGAAGGGGATCGGTTAAAGAAGGTAAAGAAGAAGAAGCAGGTGCAAGAGGGGACAGGGTTTGGAGTAAACGAGGGAGGGAACCAGTTGGGTACGCTTGCCAAAGTGCAGCAATGGAAGGGAACACCACCGCTGGGATTGCATTTTAGCCAATCACATCAGCAGAACGTGCACCAGTGGCAGCAGCAGAGCATAGGGGTGGAGCCAGGGCTCTGTTTTCCAGCAGTAGCCTTGGCAGCAGGAAGGGCTGCTGTAGGTAGGGGTAAGGGTTTGAAGCCTCCCAAACCCAAGGGTAGGGGTGGGGGTTGGCAGGCTCCTGGTATGGTCCATGAAGAAGGGGTTCAGCCTAGCTGGAACCTAGAGGGGTGGTTGAGGGCTATGGGGGAGGCTAATGGCATCTTGGGGGCTAAGCATGCTGCTGGGGTGTTTGTGAAAGCCGGCAGGAATGGTGGGGGAGGGGGTGGGATGAAGGGGAATGGGCGGAGGAAGAGCCAAAATGGTGGGCTGGGTGAATTTGAGGCTGCAACAGCACCAGCAGCAGCAGCACCAGCACCAGCCGTAGCAGGGGAGGAAGGAAGGGTAACTGACGAAGCAGCTGCATTAGGAGTAGGATGCGGTTCAGGGGCACCACCAGCAGCAGAAGTGGCAGTTCTAGTGGAGAAAAGGGAAGCAGCGACAGCAGCAGCAGGAGGAGGAGGAGGAGGAGGTGGGCATGCTTCTAACGAGCCTGCCCATGGTGCAGCTGTTGCAACAGCAGCTGCAGAGGCAGCAGCTACAGCAGGATTGTCAACAGCGCCTGCCGCAGCGGGTTTGAACCCTACTACAGCAGGTGTAGCAGTAGCGTCACATGTTACGACAGCAGAAGCAGCAACACCAAGAGCAGCAGCAGAAGCGGCGACGGCGGCGGCTATAAACATGGTGGCAGGCTCAGACGGCAACATGGCAACTCAAGGAGATGCTGCTCTGCTGCTGGCTGTGGCTTCATTCAAAACACATCAGGTAGAAGCTGTCGTAGCACCACAACCAGTACCAGCAGCAGCAGCAGGTACGAATGTGGCTGCTGCAGCGGCAGCAGCAGACGCACCATTACCAGCAGTAGCACCACAAGCGCTACCAGCAGCAGCAGCAGGTATCAGTTTCCCTGCTGCAGTAGCAGCAGGAAATGCGCCTTTACCAGCAATGTCAGCAGCAGCAGGTACCAATGTGGCTGCTACAGCGGTGGCAGCAGCAGACGCACCATTACCAGCAGTGTCAGCACAACAAGTAACACCAGCAGCAGCAGCAGGTATCAATGTGGCTGCTACAGCGGCGGCAGCAACCAACCCACCATTATCTGCAGTAGCAGCATGCCACAGTGGTGGTGGTCTTAGTGGGTGTATGGGGAATGCGGGGATAGCAGCAGCAGCAGCAGCAAGTGGAGGCACCAGTGTTCTGCATTTGTCAGCACTACCACCCGCAGCAGTTGCAGAGAAAGCTGGTACAGTAACTGTTCCTGGTGCACCATCAGCATCTCTTGCAGTAGCAGCAGGAGTGGCAGCAGCAGCAGCGGAAGCAGCAGCAGCACGACCAGGAGCGTTAGCAGCAGTGAGCGCCCCAGCCGCAGCAATACTTCCAGCAGCGGCAGCAGCAACAGCACCATCAGCAGCAGCAGTATCATTGCCAGCAGCAGCAGGGGCAGTTCCAGGAGAAGCAGTACCATTGCCAGCAGCAGCAGCGGCAGGTGCAGGAGGAGCAGCGGGAGAAGCATCAGGAGTTGCTTCCGCCGGTGACAAAGAGTGGCTGTATCGGCTGGTTACATGCACCGATTTCTACCACCCCTGCCCTACCTGCGGCAAAAGCTACGAAGCGTCAGACCCTAAGGTCCAAGTATCATACTTCACCCCAGACCCTCCGTACCCCACATACTGTGGATACTGCCGCCCCCCCTTCACGTCTTCCGCTCGTGTCATCCGCTGCTGCTGCAAACGGGAGCGTGCGCACGTTCGGACCACTCATCTGCCTCCTACGGCGGATGTGTCGGGGGTATATAACCTGGAAAAGGGGACGGGCGCACCACAAGTGATGCTAGCGTCTCGAGTGCTTGTGAGGGGCCGAGCAATCACTAGCGCAGGACCTCATAAGGTGACAGGGTACTGCTTGGGGTGTGGGAATGGGATGAAGGGTGCGGGGAGCAGCTACTGCAGCTTGAGGTGTAAGTTGGAGGTGGAAGACCAGGAGTTCGTTAGGAGGTTTGGGACGTCTCGGAGGACGCTGCAGGGTGTAGGGGTAGGTAGTGAGGTGGCGGCAACTGAAGCGGCGGCAAAGCATGCTGCAGCTGCAGCAGCGGCGATTGGTATGGTTGCTGCTGGTGCTGGTGTGGGTGCTAGTGGGGTAGTTGGTGCGCCAGCAGCAGCAGGGCAAAGTGTGAGCTTTGCTTATACATCTGTCACTGCATTGGAGCAAGCTGGGTTGAGCAATAGGTTAGTACCTCAACCAGCTGGGTTTAAGGCCTGGTTGGATCCCCTAGCAGCAGTAGTAGCAGCAACCGATGGGCAAATAGCAGCCGCTGCAGCAGCAGTAGTAGATGCATCATGCGGAGAGCGAGGAGCACCAGCAGCAGGAGGAGGAGGAGGAGAGGTTCTGGCAGCAGCAGCAGCAGTGGGGGCTGGCATTGCAGCATCTGTGGCAGGAGGGTTAGAAGCAGCAGGACCAACACCACCACCAGTATTAGCTGCAGGAGGAGGGGAAGGAGGACCAGCAGCAGCAACACCAGCAGCCTCACCACCAAATGCTGAAACAACAGCAGCAGCAGCAGCTGCCGCCACTACAACAGCACCACCAGCAGCAGCAGCAGTCGGTGGGATCGGCATAGCAGCACCACCAACAGCCGCTGCACCAGTAATAGGGTTCCTTTCTGAGACAGCAGCTGCCGCCACCGCTGCAGCAACAGCAGCAGCAAGGCCGGAAGCACCACCAGCAGCAGCAGCAGGGGAACGGGTTAGTGCAGCAGCAAGGCCAATAGCATCACCAGCAGTAGCAGCAGCAGCACCACCAGCAACAGCAGC
>OY744493.1:2094775-2149505 GCA_963556185.1 Pseudopediastrum boryanum
TGTCCCTGCAAGCACTGGTTGGTCATGGGGAGACTGCACTGGGGATGGACTTTAGCCCATTGGTGGGCCCGTCCAGGATGCATGGCACTGTTCTGCCAATAGCCGTAGGAAGCTTGCCAAGTTGAGGGCTGGGTTGGTATTTCTGATGCGTCTCCAGCCGTGCAGTTTTGGGAACCAGTTAAGTGTGGCAGTGCTGTTTAAAGAAGCAGGCCATAGACATGATCTGTCAAGGTTTTTCTTCTTGCTGCATAACGTGTCTGAGCGACGTCTTCCACGCAGCCTTTCAGAAGCCTTTTTGCAGGACTGCACGTCATTTGTAGAGTGTAACTAATAAGTCCGCCATAGGTCGTTTGGCTTTGCGTATTCCTAGTAATGTTGGACTGTAGGGAGACAGTGGATCTGAAGGTCCTGACCGTTGCTTCTTTATTTAAAGGTTGTGAGCATTGCTTTTTCTTTCAAAGGTCCTGAGTGCTACTTTGTATTGAAAGGTCCTGAGCGTTGCTTCTTTATTTGAAGGTCGTGACCTTTGCTTCTTTATTTGAAGGTCCTGGGCACTGCTTCTGTATGTTGCAGGCTTTCCTTGACAGCCTTGAGGAAGTAATCGCAAAGTGTGGTGCAGCAGCAGCAGCGCCAGGAGTCCAGGAGTTCTGCCTCCCGGTCCCTTGCCCCAGCACCAGCAATAACAACACCAACCATTATAACATTGCTGGCATCCCCAGCACCAGCTGTAGCAGAAGCAGTAGTCCATCCCCAGAAGCTTGCTACAGCCACGACCCACCATCTGGCAGCTGTAGCAACCCCGCTGGTAGCAGCAGCAGTAGCCACGATGGTGGAAAGAAGAGCGGTAGCAGTGGTATCAGCAGTAGCAGCAGCGGCAGTAGCAAGGGGCTGCCAGGGCTGCGGCATGTACTGCTTACGAGTGGTACGGATATACCGTTGAGGCTGGTGGATGATGATCAGGTGTTACCAGCAGGGGTGACGTTGTTTGGATCATATGATTATGATGATGATTTGGTGAAGAAGCTGCAGGGGCTGATGTACAAAGCACTGTGTCCAATGTAAGTAGGGGTATCAGACAAGGGGAAGGGCTTTACAAGGGGGTGTTAGGGGGAGGTATTGGTGGGGCTTAGCTGCTGCATACTGCACACTTAGTTCGTGTGCGACTAGAACCGGTTAAAGTACGTAGCTGTAGCTTTGCAGGGAGGCAGAAGCTGCAGGGGCTGATGTACAAGGTGCTGTGTGCAATGTAAGTGGGGTGTCAGGGGGCAGGGACAGGGTGATGGAGAAGGATGCAGGGGCAAGGGTATACTGTAACAAGATGCTTAACTAGCAGCTAAAGAGAAGTAGCCAGAGCCATGTCATAGCTTATCTGGTTCTGAGAAGGTCGCCGCCGGGCGTCCAGCACATCTTGAATTTCGCTGGCCTGGCCATAGTGTTATGTTTTGGTATGCACTTTAAGGTAGTATTGCCGTTCCTTAACCTGTCGTACCTGTCTATTTGCAGATTGGGTGCTGCTGCTGCCTCCATCTGGGCTACAGCCTTGCTGCCCCACCATTAGTGGCTGGTGCTCAAACTGTTTCAAAAAGAGTGGGGGGGCATACTCTTAATTATGTAACTTTTTTATTTGGCTGTATATCTATGCACATGCTGGGTTGTGGTTGTGACAGGAGCTTTGTGCTTATGGCCTGGGGTTGTCTGGTCATTGGCAGAGCTCCTCTTGTGTTTCATCAATAAATTGTTTGTTCAATTGATTTTGTTCTACCTCTCAATTTGCAGGCTGGGTGCTGCTGCTGCCTCCATCTGGGCTACAGCCTTGCTGCCACATCATCAGTGGCTGGTGCTCAGTGTGGAGCATGCCCTAGTGCTGCTCAGCAGGAAGGAGGAGGTGCTCAAGGTAAGGCCACTCGAGTAGTCCCCCTTGCAGTAATGCAGTCTGCAAGGGTACCACCTGCAGTGTGCTGCATGTCACTTGCAGAGGCCGTAGTACTTTCTTAGTGTATTTCTGCGACAATGTCTTAGACTCTTAGCAGCAGATGTGGAGCATGCCCTAGTGTTGCTTACTAGAAAGAGCAAGTCCCCAACATAAGGTCGAACGCACTCAGCTCCATATGTTGTGTGGTGTCCATGAAATCCAACAATGCACTAGAGAGGGAAGCAGGGTTTAAAGGACCCCTCATACCCACTTGTGGTGAAAATGTTTACACCAGGGTTTGGCCTCGTAAGTGACATCAAACCCTCCCTCTTGGAGGTTGTTGGGCTTCCAAACCACCCAGAATCGGGCTGTGTGGCTTCCCTTATGACAGTCGACATGGTGGGGTGCTGCCAACTGTATGCAGGGGTATACACCCTTTGTTTTGTGCACGATAAGTGCATTCGCCTGCATAGGACCATTGCTACTTGCGCCACTTGGCTTCCACATGCAGGATTCTGCCATGCTAGCTGGTAGCTTGGATACCATATTGAGAATGATACGGCTCAGTTGTGTACCTGAAACCTTGCGTAGGGTCTGCTACTGCTCTCACAGCAAGTAGATTAAGCAATCTTTAGCGGCTATTCCATCCAATTTCCTCATATTTATTAAAAGAAGATGTCTAAACTTAACGGTTCTATGTGCAGGTTGGTCACGCCATCCATAAAGCCTTCCAAGCAGCTGATGTCAGTATAGCCGCAGATGAGTACCTCGTTCTCACTGCACTGCGGGCTTATGGCTTCTTGCGCTGGGTGGTCCGCACTGAGGGCAAAAACCTTGGCTCCTTGTCTCTTTCGCCCGGCAGTGCTTGTAACTGCCATCCCACCATGGTGTTATACCCTTCCACCGAAGCCGCCACAGCTGCTGCTACTGCTATAGCTAGTACAGGTGCTACTGCCGCTGCTGGTGGTGGTGGTTGTAGCAGTGGTGGGGTGGGTGGTGGTGGTGGTGGAGGAGAGTCTACGTCGCAGGCCATAGCGGCAGCTGTTGCAGCGGCAGTAGCAGCAGCAGCAGGGGGTGGTGGTTGTGATGGAAGTAAGGGGAAACGAGGCGGGTCGTCTTCTAGTAGTGGTTCAGAGCAGAAGCAGCTTGGGCAAGGGAGAGGGCGTGGGAGTGGTCTTATCACGCAAAAAGGGGGTGGGAAGGGCGGTGGGGGAAAGCATAACGGTGGGAAAGCTGCTGTGACGGCGGATGGTGGTGGTTGTGATAGGTGGGAGGATTTGTTGACAAGCAGTAGGGAGGATAAGCACCCTGTGACGTTCAGGGAGCTGAACACAAAAGAGGCTTGTGAGGTAGGTGTTGGGGTTTCTGTATTCGGTCATTGGGCATGTGGCTCCGGCCCTGGAATTTCATTAGAGGGTCTGAGGTTAGGGGGGTTGTTATTGGTCAGTCAGGAGGTTCTCTGGGACCTGCAATGCAGCATTATCTACTTTGGCAGGTGTGCTGTCAATAAGCAGTTGCTGTGGCATTAAAATGCTTCTGCATAAATACCCAGCATTAGCCATTGGCAGATGATCTTGATTTTTTATTGACATCAGCACTCAGAGGGGGCCAGAAGCCAAACTGATCTTCTGGGTGAAATTTCATCTGCATATATACATTCCCCGTGTTAAAACAGGACGCATGGAGGGTGAAGTCTGACTGTGTATGAGCGGTGAGGCTTAGGGTCAGATATGTTTGTGGTCAGGGTTTAGGGTGGCTTGCCGTGACGCCATGCATGGTATGTTTGGGATGATTTTGCTGCTACCCGTTTTATATGGACAAGTGGATTATTCTGAGCTATAAGATCGGAGACAGTACCATGCTAGTTTAGTGCTGTAATGTCTGGCCCATTGTTGCAATGAGGAGCAAGCTATGACATATCATATTGTTGTTCTTTGTGACAGCTTGAGGTGCGGGGCCTATGGCACTTTTTGCTGTGGCATATCATGAAAGGTAATGATAATATGACATAAGTGCCCCTTCTTCCCCTCTTCACCGCTGGCACTGCTCTTGCTGCTCGTCACCCACTTATGTGCTACTCTTTTTCTCAAAGATGCTGGCCCGCCTGCTGCTTTCCTTATCCGCAGGAGGAGGAGGACGGGCGCTTGTACTGTAGCAGGATGTCCCTCTACCAGCTGCTAGGGCTTGCTGCTAAGCTAGGCAACCTGGTCTTGCGTAAGGTGGATTTCCACACCCCTGGAGCTGACTGGACAACACAGGGGCAGAAGCTGGAGAAGCTGCTAGGGGTCTTGCGGAGTATGTGGATGGGGAACCCGCCTAAAGTGCAGAGGATTAGTAAGACGTTGATTTGGGAGGCGAGTGAGAGTTCTTCTTCTTCTGATGATTCTGATGATTCTGATTGGGTGAAGTCTTGAGTCAGGTGGGGAATTGAAGGTATCTAGAGGGGTTCGAGGGGCAGGAAGTGCAGGATGTGCTGTGTAGCATGTGGATATGGTTGAAGCGGGGATCGGAAACCCGCCGGAATTGCAGAGGATTTGTTTGACATTGATTTGGAGGCGGTTGAGGGCATTTTGGATGATACCTCTTTGATTGGGAGATGCCATGAATAGTAGAAGGGGTGTTTCATACATGCAGGGGGCCTGAGGATGTGCCCAGGTGATAAAGGTTGTGCATAGAGGGTAGGGGTGAATTGGGTCTATGGAGGAGACTGAAGGTTGCAGGATGTGTTGTACCTGATGGGGATGGGGTCGGGGAGATCCCCTTGTCACAGAGCAAAGGGTCAGCACACTGATGGATGGTTATGGGAGGGGAAGGATGGAGCTGCTCAGATGATGATGACCCTGATTTATTTGGGTGATGCCTTGAGTGGAACGAATGAGGATAGGGATGCAATCTGCATGGCAGAGGATTCATAGGATATTGGTTTGGAAGACGGGAGGGAGAGCTGTTTGGGTGACGATGAAGCTAATTGGGTAATGCAGCGAGTGGGATTCTGGTGCACAGCGGTGAAAAGCAGGTCTCTGGTGGGGAATAAACTTTGGATCCTTGCATTGATAAGACAGCCCAGAAAGGGTCAGGGTGCAATGATGGCTCAATTCCAGCAGATTGATGGGGTGTGAAATGTGTTATGAATCCACACTATTGTGTCCAACTGCTGGCGTTGGAAATAAAGTTTGGCTGCAGACTAGAATTCTTGCAATTGGCTTGATTCAGGGGGTTTCTATCTCACAGCATCATATCATCTGTACTTTCATTTTGAAAGGAGGTGCATAGTTTTCCAGGGGTGTCTGCAGTGATCCTCACTGCTGGATGCATGGCCCGTCTTACCATGATGGTTTATGATAGTAGGCAGCGAGTGCGTGCAGATGTCCAAGCAAGGGACTTTGCAGATGTAGCTTCGGTTTATCTTGGCCCCCGATATGTAGGTCCTGCTCTATGTCCATTTTTCCCGCTTAGTGGCACTGTGGCTGATTTTTGTACTGGCTGATCTTATGCGTGGCACGTGGGGCTAGTGCGGACGGGAACTTGCGGATTACCTTGCCAGGGTTCGATCAGCAGGTGCGGCAGATGTTACCTGCGTTTGTGTATGTTGTCCCGTGTTGAGGGCCTTTTCAGCTAGCAAGTGAAGAATCGTGTCGTACGAGGCGGACCGCGGGAAGTGCGACAGGGAAACCGTATGCATCCCTCAACCATCTAGTAGCAGAGACCTCAGAGCAGCTAACAGTAACGCTGTGCCTCCACGATAGTCACAACATCTTCTTAGGACTCATATTGAACAACTACAAGCATTTCGCTGCTTACCCGTGCAGGTACCGCCTGTTTCATAGCTCCAAAGCCCACGATGGTCTCCGGGGCAGATCACTGTTGGCCTGTATTTCGCGTTTGTAGAAATCTAGAAGCCTCAGGCGCTGGATCCTAGGATCAGAACATCATAAGGCATCATTTGGGCCAACTACATGCTTCGCGGACGCCACGGAGCTTTCGATTATACGTAGCCTCCTCCACTTAAGCAACTGACCCATCGATGGTCTTTGAGTGGACCTAACTCAGCCGTGAGAGCATGGCCCGGTCCAGTGCGCAGCTTCTCTGAAAGCCAATCTGGCATAGATACCGTTGGTGCAATCGTTGTACCGTCAGCCGCGTGGCACAGTACACAAATCGGCTTTCCGGCAAGCTGGTGGATTTGCCCGTATAAGAACCGTCGGACGGAGTAACCGGATCGAACCCCTGAGCGGTACGAGGCAACGGCAGGATTTCCAACATCTCCAACAGCAATGAGTTGTTTGCCAACTTCTCTGCAATTGCAGAACGCACATATGTACCATCACATGACGATGAGAGATACTTCGCATGTGAGTGTGATACGACGGGCAACTGAAAGGTGGATTGGTGAAGGCCACTTGACTCAATAAGATGCAGCCTGATCGGTGTTCTAGGGCTGGAGTACTGAGCACGATTCTCCTTGGGGTGCTCTTTGCTACCGTGGTAGCGAAGGACTGCAAGTCAGATTATGATGTCTGTGTCGTTGGTGCTGGGGGCTCCGGAGCATTCACCGCTGTGAAGCTGAAGCAAAAGGGCCACAAAGTTCTGGTGCTAGAGAAAGACAACAGGGTAAGCCATATTTAGGGCAATATGTATGTTGGAGGCAAAAAATTGGGTAATGCTTACTCGTGCATGCATTTCGGAGTGGAGTGCATTGGGCGCTCCGACTTTAAATGCATGTGATTGACTACTTATTGGAGTATCAATGCATGCAGGTAGGAGGTCATTGTGACACCTGGACGGCCCCAGATGGAGGAAAGATTGACACGGGCGTTGAATACTATCAGTCCGACCCTCTTGTCCTCGAAACGTTTCAGAACTTTGGGGTCGGTCGTGTTCCAACGGTCAGTGCTGGCCTACCAGAGCCTCTAACGACCATCTTCTGGTATGTGAATCCACAAAACAACCAAGGGCAGCGGTACACGGTGATCCCTTGGGACCCTGCATCTCTCGCTGTTACGGGCCCTCTGCTCGCAGCAGCAGCTGGCAACTGGACGCAGCTGTGGTACCAGACTTTCGCGTACCTGGACACCGCCAACTCTTCCATGCCCAACTTCGACAATCTCCCGCCAGCCACTTTAACAATGTTGTTCAGCCCGTTCGGTCAGCTCTTCGCCAGAATCAATTCGGGCGAGTTTGGTACTCCTCCTCGTGTTCTGGAACCCCTGCTCCCCTTGTGGAATTCTCTCTTGACAGTTGGACCTGGCCCTCTGTTTGATGTACGTTGCATTGTATGCTGCGCTACGCGGCACTCTGCATGTGGACAATGGCGACCATTGCCGTTCAGTTTTTGCAGCCTGCAAACTGCAAGCAACCGCACTGATGCATGTAACACTGATGCAGCAGACAAGCAGACCCTGCTTCCAAGGGCCCGTGCTGTCAAGTGACATTGCTTGTGCTATAAATGCAACTTAAATCTCCTTGTCAGTTTGCTAGGGTCTTTAGCGTCATTAGCCGTTCTGTACTACTGGCAGGAATGAACAAGGCCTCCTTTATCTGCGTCCTTGCGTAGCTTCTTTGAGTTGTCAAAATTGCTCTCCTGTGCTCTGCCATTGTCAGTCCAAACATACAGCTTAGACTTGCACACAACTGACATAGATAAGCTTAAAATCAGCCAAGCGCCCAAGCCTCATTGACTCTCACCAGTGTTCCTCCTGCCTGCCATCTTGCAGACACCTGCACTGTACGTGCTGAAAACTATCAGGCCTGACATCACCAATGTATTCACCGTCCCTGGCGTGGTAGGTTGCTATGCTCCTGCAAGAAGAGGTGGGGTGTATCTTTATGTATTGTATCTGTTGACAGGCCATGATGCAGTAGTGTGTTGAAGATGTGGAAGCTAGGTAACAGCATTCTATCAGACAGATACTGGATTGCATCAAGGAGTGCTTTGAATTAGACATGAACAAGAAGACAAGGCAGTGTAGGGGTAGTCCCCTCATGTTGGCCGTGATTAAGGCTCCCTAGTGAGATAAACGCACGTCCAGTCTCTTCTGACTTGGTCTTCATCCTTCTGCAAACCTACTGCTCATCAGTACATACAATACTACTCATGAATACTGTGAGCTACTGCAGCTAGATGGGCGCCACATACTGATATATGGCCAGGATCTAGTCAGACAGAGAGCCGACATTTGCCCACGCCCACTGCTGCACTAACAATGCATGTTCTACTTCTTTCAACAACAGGGAACTATAGGGGATGCTAGGGTAGCAATCACGTGGTGTGCCTCTTGGTCACTTCCATTGAATCCTTCAATCATTTTCACTACTCGGGTTTGAAAGCTGTTGTTGTGCTGCAGGGCTTTACAGCAGATGGTGGATGCTCCACCCTCTATGCCAAATTCCATGAGTACCTAGGCGCCAGTTCTGTGAAGCTGGGGGTCACAGAAATGAGGATTAAGCGTGGCAATAAAGCCGTGAGAGTGGCTTATCGACAGGGGTCCTCACCGACAGTGACGACCACCTGCCGGCGTCTTGTGGTGTCTGCCCTTCAGAGTCTCTCCAACTTGGAGACGTTTTTGACAGACTTAGACTCAACTGAGAGGGCTGTGTTTAGCCAGGTAAGCTGATGCAAATGGAGCTCACTAGATAGAGGGATGCAGAGGGCAGAGCAGAACAATACGGCATACAGCTTCAACAGGAGGACTCCTGAGATGCCTTGTTAGCTTGATTCGAGGTCGATAGAGGCCGCAAGATTGTTAGTGTACTGCAACCGGCTGAATCAGACATGATGCTTGCCCAGGCTTCAGTGGACATCAGACATGATCAGACATGATGCTTGCTTCAGACATGATCAGACATGATGCTTGCTTCAGACATGATCAGACATGATGCTTGCTTCAGACATGATCAGACATGATCAGACATGATGCTTGCTTCAGACATGATCAGACATGATGCTTGCTTCAGACATGATCAGACATGATCAGACATGATGCTTGCTTCAGACATGATCAGACATGATCAGACATAATGCTTGCCCAGGCTTCAGTGGACATCATGCAGGATATGACTACCTTGGTGGCCCTTAGGCAATCATGCATATCTTCTTTAACTCATAGGTTTGCTTGCTGGGTTGCATAGCATCAGCAGGTTCATCTGTGGTACTCTCCTGAGCCAGCACTAAAGAGTTGGAAACATAGGAAATAGTCTCATAGCTTACCTCTGTTGCAGCAAGGCTCCTCTCTCAATGTGCCAAGCGGAATGTATGCCAATAGCATGATACATATGTCAACACACCAACTTTGCATCACCAATGTCCCTGAGCACAACCCCTTGGAATGGAAGCTAGTAAAGCCATGCCGTGCCTTTGCTTGCAGGTTACTCATAACGTCTTCTCCAAGGCCGTTGTCAAGGTGTCCACTGTGTACTCCCAAACCCTGTTCACCATGGACTTGAGCAAGAAGGACATGCCCACTACTGTCGGCCTAAGCACAACACAAGCACGCAACAGCAATAACCAGTACTCCCTCTCATGGACTGTGTCTCTTACCCCGGGAGCAACTGTGGAGGAAGTCAAGCAGCAGATCTATACCAACGTTACGGCATGGAAATCGGCTTTAGACAGCTGGCCTTTGCAAGAGGGAAAGCTTACAATTGCGCCGGGAGCAGATAGTGTTGATGGCCTCTTTGCAGACGGGCCCAATCTTCATCTACACACACCACGTGCGGCGGACATCAGTGCTACACCATCATTCTACCGCTCTCTGTATGCTCTGCAGGTCAGTTGGGACCTGTTCAGTAAAGCGGCAGGTTGCATGATTTAAGAAAAAAAGTTATAAAAAAAGTTAATAAATTAAATTAAAATAAGAATATAAAAAATATGAGGTTGAGTGACAAGGTCCGCTGCTGTGCCTCATCAGCACAGAAGCTGTAGCCTATGAGTGCCTCCTTCTGCTACATACATGCTGGATAAGCAGCTCTGTGTACCACGCTTAAGAATTGTTTGCTTGACAGAAGGCTGTCTGATCTTCTCTTTACATTCCTGAAGGCTGCGAGCTTCAGTTCTACTAACTCAGCATACAATTGCATTACTTGCATGAGCTTGAACCAAACAAGGAGCTAAGAGGGGTCTTATACATCCATGCCTGTTGAATCTGCGTAGGGCTACAGAGACACTTTCCATACAGGAGCCCTGCTAAGCCATAATGCCCAGGTGGATGTATGGAGGTAAGCTGCTTGGGCTGGACTGTTTGGAGTGGGATTTGGGTTCTTAGGCATTTTCAAAGCATGTTTGCCCTGTGGAGTTGGTCTGCAGCAGCCAACGCAGTACCATGTATCTGTGGTCGCTGCTTGCATTGCATGATTGCATATATACTTAAGGGTTGCAATATGAGACCCTCCATGGCGCTTAAGAATACTGTGCTCGCCTTGGACCGGCAGACTCGTTTACTGTTGGCTAGTGCAGCAGCTCGGTAGAAAGCAATCACATTCTTTAACAGTGATCTCATGTGAGTATCTGCAACGGCCTCTCCGGACAAGAGCGTGATGCTTGACATCAATCTTCGTTTTGCCAGCTTTTGAACTGAAGTTTGGGTAAACTGTTGTGCCGTTGTTCAGGTACTCCAAGGCTTTGGTTGACAACAACGACTGGTCCTGCGATCAAGATTAGCCCTGGCTTTCATGTCGGAAAGCAAAATGATATGCACCCCTTGAGCCAAGGCCATGTTGTGCCGGAGGCATCTGGACTGGAGGTCATGCGTCCCGTGTTTTGAGCCTCAGTTTACGAGGGGACACTGCGGTCTGGGCACTTACACAGCGAGTTCGCATTTATGACTGTGCATCCCTATGTTCATCCGTATATGGTTCTCGATATGACATCTTTGATCGGCGTACACCAGTGGATGTAGGCTGTCAACAAAGTGGGCACCGGCCTCCAATGCCGGCTCCTTCTATCCTGGCATTGAGGATTTTTTGCTTCACCACCTACGGCGGCCCATCGCCACTGTCTTGGCATCGTATGGGCGGGCAATCATTAATCATCTCACTTGTTTGTGTTACTCACCTATGCGTGGCCCTTACCTGCCTTTGCATAGTCTACAGATGTGGCTTTCAATCCCTGAAAACCATAGGGCTTTTCAGGGACCCTCCTGGAACTAACTCAAGTGAGGTATTACCAGTGGTCAGGTCCAGGGCAACTGCTGCAAAGTGAATAAAAGTGTACTTTATTGGCTGTAGGACAGCTCGTTGGTTTGGATGTCTTGTTTTGCAAGAGTGAATGGGGTGCAAACTGGATGCAACCTGCTGCACGGATCATTGCTTAGAGGTGCTTTGTCATGTCAACAGCAGTATGTCTGTACTTTGCTTAGGATAAGCAGTTCAGTTGGATTCAACCATATGGGTGGAGGGAGAGAGAGAGTGCTCTGGAACGTATCGTGCCGCTTACTCTCTAGATAGCAGGAAATTGCGGGTGCCGTTCCTGGATGTGAAGATTTCAGGGAGTTGTACAAACATCTGAGCTAAATGTGGGTAGATCATATGAGATATCATCATAGCCAGTTTAAGTTGCAGGACCTTATGGAGTTAATCGTGGACACACGAGCCGTGCAGAAAAAGGCTGGGCACTGCATGGCAAGGTCAAGTCCTGGGCGGGTAGCAGCAGCAGATAAGATGTATGCGATCCAACTGCCGTTCCAGCTATGCAGCAACCAGTCAATGAAACAAGGCTGGCGTGGGTTGCAAGGGGTTCTCTCCATCATTGTAAGTAAATCTGGGGATGAGATCGTATGTAGCAGCAACAAGCAAACTTTACCGCTGCGGAATGTAAGATGGGATGTAAGCTGTGCAGTGATCTATCTCATATATAATGTAAGGTGGTTATTGGTGTCATATGGGTATGCCGCACCTGCAAGGATGAGGAAGTGAGGTAACAGTATTGTTGTTGTGGTGCCAGCTGCTGCTGTTGTCTCTAGTGCTTGTGCTGAGCCATACCATGTGCTGGCAGCTTGCATGCCTGCAGTTGATTGGTGATTGTGCATCTTACATCTGGCCACTGGAGGTTGTAGATCAGTGAGCACACACTTGGCCAGCATGTTTGGCCAGTGTTCATTCACTGCTCATCAGCATGATCTGTTCACTGCAGACAGTGAGGAGTAGATAGTGCCAATGATAGTCAGTGAATTGTACAGCTTGCTTACTTAGTTGAAAGTTGCTTACTATGTCAACGGTTATACAACGGCTGTGCTTTCTGCTTATCTGGAAGTGGGCCTGTGGGTGGATGGTGGGAGAGCAAGAGTGCTACGTACGGTTACTAAGGGATCATGTGCTCTCTTCAGCGGCATGGGATTCAACGGCCAGCAGGAGGGTTTGGCCTGGGTGTGGGCGGATGTGGTTTAGTATTTACCAACCAGATTAGTATCCTGTAATACGTTGGGCGGACAAGCATCTAGGGTTGGCTTTAACACTACAGTACATCGCTTATTTAGTTGATTGACGCATGTTTGCGTGCTGCCAATCTCAGTTAGAGCCTCTCGTGCAAACATCAAGCAGATACAAGTAAAGGAACGGAACATACCGCCCATATGACCTCAAGAGTACTGAGCGCCGTCCGCCATGTTCTAGTACAGTTTCGCAGAATATGGTCACAGCGTCCGGACTAAATGGCATGGTGCGTCTTACCATAGTGAAGTCCAAGTATGACAGGTAAGGGGCCGGTCTCTTGGCGTTACTTATTCTCGAACTCCTGCATTCCAGCCACCGGTACACCGGCGGCCTTCCTGCTGCCACAGGCGGACTTGGTGGAGACGGTCGGTGCACCACACGTGTCTCGCGTTCGATCTTTATACTTAGAACACGAGCCATGACTAGTGGTAGTAAAGGTATTTCCCTGAACATATTAAGCTGTAACTTCCACTGCTGCTCTGCTGCTTTTGGCAGAGTTCTGCTCGCAGGGAATGTCGCGCTCGCTTGCATGTCCTGTTCGTGTCGTCCTAGGCACTCTGCTTTTCCTGTATGCTTGCATTCCTGTGTCCCATTGGTCCCTTAGTCCTTGCATTTCTTGTCTAGTCCTTGCATTCCTCGCCTAGCTGCAGCCTATCCAGCTTTAGCTTGCTTTCGGACTTCGTGGAGGGGTAGGGCAGGGTACATGGGGTAGTGTTGGCCAGTCACAAAGCATGCTGTTGTTGGAGCGCTTGCAGTGTTTAGCTTGTAATTTCCTGGGTCTCTTGAATGGTCTGGCAGCTTTGGCTCTCTAGCGGTCTCGCCTCTTTGTCTCGAGTTTTGCTCTCCACACACTAACAAACTGGATGGAGTTATGCCGCGGGTGCTGCACGGCCCGAAAGCTGTGCAGTGATCTTTCTCATATATTTAGCTGTAACTTCTGCAAGTTCATCTTGGCGAGGCCACCAAGTTAATTCAGTTCCGTGCATGCACTCAGCCGCCACGGCGGTATAAGGGTAAGCAGCGAAGCTGCTGTGTGCAAGCAAAGAGCAGCTTCCGCTCTTCACTGCGGAGTTTAGCCTGTCATGCGCATACTGCATATGCCGTATTAACTGCACAAGAACGCTCTCAATTGGCGCACCTCCGTAAATTTTGTAATATACGACATGCGCCACGTGCACCCACATACATACCACGGCCATTAACTTGGGCCTCTTGTTCTGTCCATTATTAAGCAAAGCTCTCGATCAACATGTATATGCTACTGGATGCTAGGAATTGGGCTCAAACTCCGCCCACTGAGCCTCATCCAGTTATGTGTTATGCGTCAGGGTGTTGTGACGGTTCAGCTGCCTCATGTAGTGACGGTTCAGCTGCCTGATGTAGTGACGGTTCAGCTGCCTCATGTAGTGACGGTTCAGCTGCCTCATGTAGTGACGGTTCAGCTGCCTCATGTAGTGACGCTTCAGCTGCCTCATGTAGTGACGGTTCAGCTGCCTCATGTAGTGACGGTTCAGCTGCCTCAACAACAACAACAACAACAACAAACATTTAAGGTGTGGCAACCGCAAAGGGCCGCTAGGTCGAACCGACCAAACACACCATCGGATGGATCCAACACAATGGCTTCCAGACCACCAACCACCAACCAGACCAAGCAGTACTGATACCGAGACATGTGTCCAGGCAAGACAGAGCGCATGATCAAGAACACCACCCACTCCTCCATCGGTTGCAATGGCATGGCAAACAATGACGATTACCACGGGCTGGAGATGTACAAGAACCATGCAAAGGACTCAACCACAGAGGGATATATGCAACCAGACCCAACCACCATGGAATGTGGCCACCATGGAATGTGGCCGAATCAATCCCTCCAAAGTCAAGGCAACGCTCCTATCGAGACAGAGCCCATGATCAAGAACACCACCCACTCCTCCATCGGTTGCAATGGCATGGCAAACAATGACGATTACCACGGGCTGGAGATGTACAAAAACCATGCAAAGGACTCAACCACAGAGGGATATATGCAACCAGACCCAACCAACATGGAATGCATGTGGCCGAATCAATCCCTGAAAGGTCAAGGCAACGCTCCTAGCGAGGTGCGGATGATGGGACACAGCAGTCCTCCAATGCCAGTCCACAAATAGCATCAAAGAGAAAGTTGCATCAACCATAATGGCTGGCCACACGCATGGAGTGCTATAGGCCAGCCCAGCAACAGCTGGCCCCCCCTACATAGGCAAGCTGCTGCTGCGCACCACGGGACACAATGCATCGCACAGATGTCTGAAGAGGCCAATCATCAGGTTGTCAAAGCATATAGCCCAATGGCTGCCACCAGCCCACCCTGGATCCCTTGCTAGCCAATGTATGTCAGGCCAGCCCATTTCGACCTGCCATGTGCTGACCAGTTGACCTAGTCAACAGCAAGCCAAGCAGTTTAATGCCTTGCTCAGGGCTCAGGGCCTCATGTAGTGACGGTTCAGCTGCCTCATGTACTGACGGTTCAGCTGCCTCATGTAGTGACGGTTCAGCTGCCTCATGTAGTGACGCTTCAGCTGCCTCATGTAGTGACGGTTCAGCTGCTTCATCTAGTGACGGTTCAGCTGCATCATATAGTGACGGTTCAGCTGCCTCATGTAGTGGACGGTTTAGCTGCCTCATGTAGTGACGGTTCAGTGCCTCGGCAATGATGGTGTCGATTTGAGTCAGCTCCGCACTCAATTGAGGTCACTCGGGTCAGCTGTCTTCGGTAGTGGCATCCGTTCTGCCTGCATTTAGCACCAACCCAGTACATTAATAGTGCTCCAGGTCCTGTGCCGATGATACTTGCCCCGGAGCATCCGTGCCCGTCCGCACATCCATCCGTTACTCCGACACAGCCACTCGCTCGTGCGTCCAAATTGCCCACTCCCCACATCCGGCACCCCCAATGAATGCACTTACATCACCTCATCTAGGGAACCTCATAGTTCAGCGAGATGGGGCGTGACTACCTCAACATCAGGCATCGGCACTAGCACTTCACCTCAGCTTACTTTCCAATCCCATCTCCCGCGTTCATCAGTATATATCAACATCATCAGTCATATTAACATGATCGGTACTTAACCAGTAGTGAAATTGGCTCAGGAATCATATGGGCTTCACAAGCATACCCTCCATGTCCGCCTTGGCAGCTAAATACCCCTTCAAACGCTCATTCACTCGCTCCTGCTTCTTCTTATCCAGGTGCTCTTGGTGCTGCCTCCTTTCGTTCCGTCCCGCTGGCGCCCTATCAGGCACACCAGTAGCGCTAGCCCCCTTATGACTGCTGCTTGAAACAGTCCCTACTGCTGCTGCTGTAGTTCCTGTTGCTCCACCTGCAGCAGCTGCTGTAGCTTCTTTGTTGCCCACTGTTCCTGCTGCTGCTGCTGCTGCTGTAGCTTCTCTGCTCCCTATCACACCTGCCCCTGCTGCCGTTATTGCCCCTGCAAAAGAGTCCGCCCTCTGCAGCACCGCACTCACAGGCAGGTGCTGCAAGAATGGTGCCAGCAGCTCAGGTGTAGGTGGAATCACTGGGACAGGAGGCTTATCTGCTTCTTCCAACCCTCCTGGCATGAGGTGAGCTGGGTCTGGGCCTGATAAGAGGGCAGGAGGGGGACCAGGCAGAACCTGCAATACACAGTTGAAGGGCAGGACTTGGTACTAGGCTGACATCTCTTCCCATGTGATATATGTCACCAAGAGGCCCGTTTGGCTGACTAAATGCAGTTGCATATGGTATATGAACTTACAGTAGTTCGAGGTATGTCAGCTGGCAAACCAATAAATGCCTGTTTCCCCGGTAAAACTCACACACGGGTAGATGTACTGCATCTTTCCTGTTCATTGGTACCGGTATGTTGTTCAGTTCAACAAGAAGAAAACGGCCATCATTCTGGGGTTTTTGTAGGCTCTAGTGTGATTCAACCTCCACAAGGAACCTTACATCATTGTACCGTAAGGACATAACTCTGAACCGCCATGCCCACCTCAACCCCCACCTCTCCTCCTAGTATGACTTGCCAAGACGCCCTGTGTGTCTGCCAGCTAACTCTCAGCACACGAGAGCTTCTGCTAGCGCTTTCCTTTACCATGCCTCGGCCCCTCATTTTCATAGCCTCCCCTGCAAAACCTTCCCCTGATCCTCCCCTCCCTCCTAACCAACCCCAAAGGAAATCCGAAGGAAGCCTATCTATGCATTTTCTCTCCTCTCCCTTTGGCGCTGCCCACAGAATTCCCCCTCCCTGCTTCTGGTACCCAATCCCTTGCCCGATATATGTATCTATGTTGCTGGAAGTGTGATTGTAAACTGTCCTACAAGGAGCTCTATAAGGGCTTTGGACATGGGTTCTTATCAGTAGACCTAGGACCGCCAGCCTTACCTGCCCGAGGCACCCTGTGGTGCTGCCAGCTGTGACTCAGCAAGGGAGCTCCAGGCGGTGGTCTTCCCGTTTCTGAGCCCTCTCTCTCTCTCCCACCCAAACCTGCCCCCCCCCCCTTCTTGCACACCACACTTGCCATTGTGGTCAGCAACTCCCCTGTAACACTAATTAATCAATTTGTTTGCCCCCTACCATACCCCCCCCCCTGGCCCTGCCCTGCCCTGCCTGTGACCCCCCCCCCCCGCCTCCCTTGCCTCCTCCCCTAGCCTCAACTGCCAAGGTGCCCTGTATGTCTGCCAGCTATGACTAAGGAAGCCCTGAATGAAGCCCATCCATGCACGCTCTCTACCCTCCCTTTCTCCCTGGCTTAAACATCCTCCTCTTGTTTCGGGTACCAAGCGCCTTACCCGCCAAGGAGCTCTATGTCCCCCCAAGTGCCAATGACGCAAATGTTTTGAGCCCCATCCCATCTCCCTGCCCGCTCTTCCCCACCCGTTTGCCTCTTGCCCCAGCCTCACCTGCCAAGGTGCCCTGTGCGCCTGCCAGCTATCACTCAGCAAGGGAGCTCCTGCTAGCGCCCTGATGCTGCTGCTACCTGGAACGTCCAGCTTGCATGAGTCATGATAGGGGTACACCCGGGGCTGGATGAGATACGCAGGGTCTGTGCCCCAACAAGGTCCAGCCTGGAGCCGCACCTATAGCAACAGCAGCATACACATTGTTTTTCCAATTGCTGCCAGACAAATTAGGTGTTCTAGTGGATGACAACAGGACTGGCTGAAGCCTATCCTGTGCTCCAACAGGGGGCTTGCTGGACGCGTCTACTTTCAGCACATACTGGTAGTGCTCCTTCACTCTTCAGTTACAGAAGGCCAGAACCAGGGCTAACTAGAACACGTCATGCAGTCTTACCAAAGTCTAAGGAGCAGGAGATACTTAACAGGGATCATGGATTATGCAAACGATTCACGACTTGCGCTACAAGCTCTCAAACCCGTCTCTGCATTGTCTTAGCTCATCAGACCAGACATTACAGCAGCATGTTCAGATTCAACCTAAACAGAGGAAAACAGCAGCCAACCGCTATAATGCATGATGGTGAATGACCAGCTTGTTTGACTGTGCTGATTTTGTAGGTTTGTATCAGCAGTTTGCAAGCCTGCGATGCAGCCCAAAGGAAATATCATGCTGACACCTTAAACACTGCCACCATCCCTTCCAAACCAGACTGTTTTCAGTTAACCCCCTTCTTGCAGCTCTTATGAAGAGCCTCATGCAAAGGAAAATCGTATCCATGCCCCTTCAGCGCCACACATCATTTCGTTCCCGGCTGCTAGCCAAAGCCTTCCCCTCGGCGGTGGTTTTCCTAGAGAGTACGGAGGAACAACTGTGATTCCTGCAAATCCAAGGCCAGATTGTCAATGTCACAGACCTGCTGGTTGCTGTAGCTATTGCCTATCTCCAGTTCACATATAGACTATCAAATTATTCTATAAAAATGTTCACCTGTTGGTTGCTGTAGCGGTTGCCTATCTCCAGTTCACATATAAACTATCAAATTATTCTATAAAAATGTTCACCTGTTGGTTGCTGTAGCGGTTGCCTATCTCCAGTTCACATATAAACTATCAAGTTATTATATAAAAATGTTCACCTGTTGGTTGCTGTAGCGGTTGCCTATCTCCAGTTCACATATAAACTATCAAATTATTCTTTAAAAATGTTCACCTGTTGGTTGCTGTAGCGGTTGCCTATCTCCAGTTCACATATAAACTATCAAATTATTCTATAAAAATGTTCACCTGTTGGTTGCTGTAGCGGTTGCCTATCTCCAGTTCACATATAAACTATCAAATTATTCTATAAAAATGTTCACCTGTTGGTTGCTGTAGCGGTTGCCTATCTCCAGTTCACATATAAACTATCAAATTATTCTATAAAAATGTTCACCTGTTGGTTGCTGTAGCGGTTGCCTATCTCCAGTTCACATGTAAACTATCAAATTATTCTATAAAAATGTTCACCTGTTGGTTGCTGTAGCGGTTGCCTATCTCTAGTTCACATATAAACTATCAAATTATTCTATAAAACTGCTCACCTGTTGGTTGCTGTAGCGGTTGCCTATCTCCAGTTCACATATAAACTATCAAATTATTCTATAAAACTGCTCACCTGTTGGTTGCTGTAGCGGTTGCCTATCTCCAGTTCACATATAAACTATCAAATTATTCTATAAAACTGCTCACCTGTTGGTTGCTGTAGCGGTTGCCTATCTCCAGTTCACATATAAACTATCAAATTATTCTATAAAACTGTTCACCTGTTGGTTGCTGTAGCGGTTGCCTATCTCCAGTTCACATATAAACTATCAAATTATTCTATAAAACTGCTCACCTGTTGGTTGCTGTAGCGGTTGCCTATCTCCAGTTCACATATAAACTATCAAATTATTCTATAAAACTGCTCACCTGTTGGTTGCTGTAGCGGTTGCCTATCTCCAGGTTCACACAAGGCATCTGGCGCAGCGGCTCCGGCACAGCAGCCGGCTCCCTTAGTTGCTGCAGCAGTGCCTCAGGCAGTTGACCACATGGCCTGCCCTGTAGCAGCTCCTCAGTGGGGCCCTCCAGCAGGGGCTGCTCCTCCATAGAGGGAGTGTAAGGGATGAAGCCGGGGTAATCCTCTGGGGCATACCCCAACAACTTGTACTCAAACTCAGCCTGAAAGAGGGGGGGGGGGGCAATACAATTGGTACTACTACCGGTGTAGTTAACTCTAAATAAAAAGAGAACTACAAGATGGGATCGTGTATTGGTCTTCAGCATGGGATTGTGGGAAGGATGTTACCCCATCATATTACCCCATCATTATGATCATGCATATGTTCGGCACATACCCTTTGTACCCTATCAACAGCTGCCAAGAGCCGCTCCATTCATCATCAGACTACTTAACTCATCACCCTGTCATGTTGTGGTGCAGTGCATCTTACCTTCAAAAACAGAGCTTCTTGGAATTTCCCACCTCCATGCCTCTCTGTTCAGCAAGGCTCCCCCCCCCCCCAAACCAAACCGGTATCACTAGCTGCAAAAACCCCACATTTCAACACCATGGCAGTAGACGCATCAACGACCTATCATGAATCTCACCTCCAAAGGCAGAGGGCACAGCTCCTTGAACTCCCCCACCTCAGGCGGCTCCTCCACAGCAGCATGAGCTGCAAATGCCTCTGCCCGGTAGAGTGGCAGCGGCCAGCCCTGAACCCTATCTGGCAGCAGCAGCTGAGCGGGTGCCACCCCTGGTCGCGTGATCAAGCTGCTTTCCAGCACCACCTCCTGTACCGCTGCTCCTGCTAGGGCATCTGGGTTGCTGCTGTTTGCAAGGTGGGCTGCATGGAGGGTAAAAATAGTGGTTACATGAGGGGTTCAAATAAGGAAGGGCTTAGGACAGCGGCTCCTGCTAAGGGAACTGGGTTGCTGCTGTTTGCCAGGCGGGCTGCACAGAGCATGGAAAGGGTGGGTGCATGATCCAAAGAAGGAGTGTTCAATCTAGCTTGGTTGCTTCTGCACATGTGGGGGAGGCAGTGCCTTTGCTGCTGTTTGCCAGGTGGGCTGCAAAGAGCATAAAGAGGGCAGCTCAAACACATAACAATTGATATTGTCTTGTTACACCCTGCCATGACCAAAAGGATCTGATAGGTCAAACCCCGGTGGCGGCCACATGGACACAAAAGACAACCCTTACCGCATGCCTTCAGTGTGAATGCGGTTAATCCACAATGTGTTTAGAATCAATTGCTTGCTTGTCAAATTGTACCACGGGTTGCCTCTGAGCATGGCCATTGTTGCCTTAACGCACAAAATAGCACTACGTTACCATGAAACCTCTGACATGGAAAGACATGGCAACTCATGGAATGTAATCAACCACAGGAACCACCCTCAAGTGCTTTTGCATACCTGCCAGCATCCTCAGCCGCTCCAGCCTCTTCTGGGCCCGCAGGCGCAACACCACCGTGCGTGCCGCAGACACAAAGCGCTGCAGCACAGCCACCCTCTTACGCCAGGTATTAGCCTCTAGCATCACCCACTGCGGCTTGAACCCCTCCAGCCCTTCATACCCAGACCCTACACCACAGTCCTGCTGCAGGAGCTGCTGCTGCTGTTGTAGCTGCAGGTCATGACCAAACTGCCTGCCAGAACCACCACCACCACCAGCAGCAGCAGCAGCTGCTGCAGCTGCTGCATTAGCAGTACCACTAGTCCTTACACCACATCCACGAGGTGCTGAGTCAGGGAGCACATGGCAGGCACCTTCCTCCAGCAGCTCAACATCCAACCTACAAACAAACATCAGTAGGATACGTCGGTCGAAAGGCACAGGAGGTGAGCTAGGGGACTCTTTGCTATGGTCGGGAGGGTCTTTGGGGCATTATGCATTACTCAATATATCAGTAGGATACATTTGAGCTACGGGGAGCTATGGATCCGTTGGACGGCCTTTTCAGCGCTTGCATTGCTCATACCGGTACTCACCACGAAGATTAGGTACGCCAGAGGCTACAAGTGTGCTAGAAAAGATGAAAGGCAAGGGAGTCCCTGCTGCTACGGTATCTGCCCGCCCATCAGACACCAGGAATCAGCTCATCAGTGTGTCACACCATTTACAAGGACTTACCCCCAGCACATTGCAGCATGCCCTGCTGATCCCTCAATACATATGCTGATTTGGGAACGGCCTTGGTGCACTCTGGCGACTTCTATCTATGACCGAGCCTCTCAGTACTGCACCTCTGCTCAGTCCTCATGCCACATCACAAAGCAGCTCAGCTATATGAAACTCAACCTAGGGTCTGCTCGTCTCGGCCTCGCTAATGATTCTCACCCCTCTGGCTCTCTATCTCTCGAACTTACTCACCCCACCCCACTAAGAAACTGGTTGGCGTCATGCTTGAGTGCTGCACGGCCCAGAGGGCTGTGGAGTGGTCCATCTTAACAAAGCAGCTCAGTTACATGAAACTCTGCGCAACCCTTGGACCGTGTAGCACCTGCCACATGAATCTTAACATTATGCTAGTGGGTTGAAAGGGGGATAGACAGAGACAGAGACCTAGTTATATGCAATGGATCATTGCACAGCCCTCGGCTCGTGCAGCATCAACCACACGGCTCCAATGAATTAGTGAATAGTGTCACAAGGGAGAGACCAAGGGCAGCTTGCCTATGTGTTGCAGCTTCCTCCAGCTCCTGCTGGTGCTGCTTCAATGCTGCTGCTGCCTCCTCCTTTGCTGCCTCCACCTCCTCCCGGGTCAGCACCTCCTCCCCCAGCACCCCACCCTCCTGACCCACCAGCCCGGTGCAGCGCTTGGCAGCACCGGTGGCTTGTGAAAGCTCCAGTTGGAACAGGGCTTCCTTGAAAAGGGCAGAAAGCGTGCCAACTTTAACATGCCATTGGAATCTTAAAAATGCTGCTATAAGCTCACAGGCACACCTCTTCAAGGCAGTTCAAGATTTTGATGTACATCCATTGACATGCCATTGGAAAGAGAAAAACTACCCAAACTGCCAGAGGCACCACTTCAAGGCAGGTGATACTATGGCACATATCCATGCTGTATGCCGTATGCAGCTAATGTGTTGCTTCAAAAGCGACGGCACAGACAGTAGGTCAGCCTGAAACAAACAGCCCAATGCGAGCTAAAGTGAAAAGGAGCAGGCTGGGGAACGCAAGGGCACTGCAGTTTCAACATTGGTGCACACTGTGAGAGCATATACTGTCTACGATGTACACTCTATTGTCTGCAGGGAGCCCTGCATCAGGGCTCCAGCTCTTCTATCCTCTACCTTTCCCCTGTAACCATCACCACACCACTTAGTACTCAATATTCCACCCCACTCTACGACTGGTGGCCCTTCCACCGTCCGACCCTGCCTAGAAGTAATCAGACGACAATGCTCGTGCTGCTGCGCACCACCTACCTTCACACTTACTGGGATTCCTGGTTGATTGAAAGGGTGCACGCCTGAAGCCTCCCCCTGGCGAAGTACCTCCTGTAGTGCTGCCTGGTCAGCTGCTACTTCAACCTTACGCCGGGATATGGCAGCCTGGATAAAAAAGAACATTCAGGAGTTACATAAACAATATACTTTTGGACTTACATATACCGGATGGGTACGGCCAAACACTTCCGGTAGTGCTGATTGGTCAGCTGCAACCGCAGCCTTATAAGGCAGGACATAGCAGCCTGAAGAAACAGATCTTGAGCAAAATACACAGGAAATGGATTAGAAATGTAGTATTGTAGTTGTTAATATTGGAGGGGTATGGCAGGAATAATGGTGCTGACCTTCCCCGGCTGCTCGGTAATGCGAAGCTGTACAGCTCATGCTGCTGTGCAAGGTCTCTGCAAAGCCTGCAGAGTTATCATGATGTGCCATAGCAAAAAGTGCCATAAGCCTCGCACCTCCATCCGTCACAACGAACAGCGAGGTGGAACAGAAGCACACCTGCCTACTGAAATGCGCATGTGCTTCTTGCCTGCCTCCCTTGGGTGCATCACTAGTGCAGTTGTCGCTCCTGCCTGCACCCCTCCTCCCTTCTGACAGGACACAATGCCAATGACCCCCCTAATTACTCCTTCTGCTCTATGAATCCGCTCATTTGAACTCCAGCAAACTGACTCTTTCCACTCTTTGGTACAATCTGTGACTCCATGGCAGTATGTATCTGATAGATCCCCACCTTGACATCTTTGGTCCTCCCATCCACATCAGCCTTACCCCTGAGGGTTTGAAAACCCCAAATCCCCATAGTGTCAATTTCACAACATTATCTGGTAGCTTTGCCCTGTATTCACCTCCTGGCAGCAGAGAGCCTTCTCTTAAGGCATATCCATGGGTCCATTACAAGTGCACATGCATGTCCCTGCTGCCTGCACCCCTGCCAGCCCTTACCCCTTTATGACGTGTTTGTGAACATCCATTGTTGTTCCCAAAGCCCCACCTTAACCACATCACCCCTCCCTGCTGCCCCGTCCTTCATGGCCCCCACCTCGACCAGAGCACCCCTTACCCCTCCCTCCTTCTCAAACATGACCCGTTACCCCTGCCCTGTTCTTCCCAAAGCCCCCACCTTATCCAGAGCATCCCTTACCCCCCCCCCCTCCTTCCCACAGATCCCCACCTTGATATCTTTGGTCCTCAGCCTCCCAGGCTGCTGATTCAACACATAAGCCACATCCGCCTGCCCTCTCAGTGTCCCTGTGGGTACCGCAATCCCCCCAAGATCCACCTCTGGACGTTCAGGTGGTGGGGGTGGCAGCTTAGCCCGAATGGGACCATCTTTACGGCAATCCCTGCTGCTGATGGTGTGCTGGGCATCTAGAAGCTGCTGGTTGGTGTAGGCATCACCACCTCCTGCACCAACTGCAATAGAAGAGAGTGTTCCTAAATAGGATCTATTTGAAGCTGCCAGCTGCCAGCAGGCTCAAGAAACACTACTAATGGAGGGGCAGCCAGCCGGGGGCGACGGCGCCAGCGACTGTAAATGGCACTCAAACCTGCAACTAGCTGCATTCCACGTAAACTATCATTGCAAACAGTATTAAAGTCAATTGCAAAACTACTGCCACAACACAAGAAAATGACTGAGTGAAACTGCCATGACTTGTTGTAGTTGGGGTGGCTTTATGGAAACACCACATCTTCCAGAACCTTCTAGAAGCCCAAGCTACGAAAAGAGAGTACTTCTTATCAGCAATGAGGCCTCTTGACAAAGTTCGAGCTCCTGCCAGCAGGCTCAAAAGGATACTATCAAAGGAAACTATCAAAAGCATCATGCCAATTAACTTTGGAAACAACTACCACAGCAACCGTGCTACATGGGCAGGCTCCATCTTCCATGCTTGTCTAAATCTTGCTTGGAGCATGTGGAACCACAACAGAAGGTGGTGAGAACCCCTTTCAACTGTATCCCCATGGTTTTGGCAGGTACATCCTCAATGAAGCTGTACAACCCTTCTCCTACCCTCCCCACCACGTAACTCCTCTAGTTGCCTTCAGCACTCTACTGCCTGTCCTAAAGCCGCTAGCTGCCATACTGCTGCTGACCATAGCTGTCAAACTGCAAGCAGTACAACCCTTTCCCCGCCCTCTCCACGTACTTCCTCTAGTTGCCTTCAGCGTTTTACTGCCTGTCCCAACGCCGCTAGCTATCATGCTGCTACCCATTGCTGTCAAGCTGCCAGCACGGCCCTTGGTCTCAGACGCCTCCAGCAGCACTTTGGTCTTGCCCAGTCCTGGCAGGGCTGAACCTGTGATGGTGCAGACATGGGGCTTGGCATTGGACTCTGACAGCAGCACCTGCAGCACAACCAGGAGCAGCAGCAGAGGAACATAGCAGCGGGTCTATTAGGAGAGGAACATAGCAGCAGAAGAATTAGCACAGCGGAGGGCTAGTAGGACTTGTTCTACATGATGGGTTATGGGCATGATGGGCCGAGAGCAGGTGATGGCAAGGACACTGCATTCTTTCAGCATCTCATATCTCAGCCCAGCAACACATACAACACCCCAACACATTTGCATTCTCCACAGACTGCTAGCTCTTTCCGCAAAGTCCAGCTTGAAAGTCATGTATTTAAACAACCATATTTCTGGGTCCACCAAGAACAAATATCTCTGTACACAGACAAGTGTGCCAGGTCAAGACAACCTCGGCCAGCCAATGTCTTTACACAGACCTAACCAAGTCACATACCCCCTCCAAGATGCCTGCTCCTCCTCAACAGATATTGCATTAAATAGATGTGCTTTCTAAGCTGCCTTACCCCTCTGCCTGTGAACCTGTATGCAGTCACCCCTTGAAATCAAACGCTACGCTTGTTGTCTGCCATACTGTTGTTCGGACCCCCAATCACCTACCCCTGATGACACTCTGATCTTTCCTGCAGAACCGATGACCTTCTGCCTAAAGATATTGCAGTAGCACCGCCAATCACCGACCTCACCCCTGCCGATCTTTACATGAATTTTTCCACTCTGCTGGCCTCGGGTCGATGGTGCTGGCCTGTATGTGTATCCCCCTGAGTTACCAACGTAGGCCAGTGCTAATACACCAGAACCTCTGCTGCACGTCCTGCTGACACTGCCCTGTTTGAATGCCACACCCCCTTTGAGAACAACCTTTACAAAGCCACTGTCTATGCTACGCATAAATCCACCCTTGGGGTGGCCCAAAGCATCGCTAAGCTTTTAGATAGTAACCTGTACAGATCTAGCTTGGAAGATTGCGCTGCTGGCTGGATTACAAGGTGGAGCGCACGCAAGGCTGATGTGTGTTAGTAGCAATGATCAAGAGGTGAGCCCATCCTCAACCAGGCTATTCCCCTTCCCTTCACCTAGCTCCATTCACAATATGGCATTGCCGCGCAGCAAGATGCTCCCCGACCTCTCAAGCCCAGCGCACCTGTATCTGCATCTCTTGTGTGGATAAAGCAGACGGGGTGAATGTGACCACCACCTCCGCTGCGCCTCCTGCTGGCACCACACCAACTTCAGGCTCCACATAGAACGCTGCATTAGGCTTCAAGCACTCAATGGTGAAGCCGGCATCTATTGGCACTTTGCAGCTGAGGCTGACACTACGGCTGTAGCAGTCTCCCACAGGGACGCAGCCAAAGTCCATACGGGTTGGGAAGCTGGGCTGGTTGGGCACTGGGTAGGCATGGAGGGGGATCACCAGGTTACCACCCTGCATGATGCATAGTCAATGTGTCCAGTGCGCTTTTACTGGCCCTTGAAAATCTGAGGGAAATTTATTTCATCCCTGGTCGTACTGCAGCAGGTCTCCAAGGTCAACAGCCTCTAGTTGATAGCATAATATAGGGGTGCTGTGAGCATTACAAATGCGGCGCACGAGTCTGATGCCCTGCTCAGCCCGAATCAGCAATAGAAATATCCCATGGCCAGCAATTGAGCATGTTCATTCACTGCCCAAGTAACTCATTATTAAATAAAAGTGGGCATTTGCAACAGTTTTGTGAGTGTTGATGATGGGACCCAGATGCCAGTGTCCTGCTGCTGATATCCTGGTGGGAGCAGTACCACTACATTGCAAGCAACTAGGTGTGGCAGCCTTTGCCTGCTATGCTCTATTGAATATATGAGTTTATGTCCCTCAGGCAATGTAAGGTACTCAAAGGCGGCTTGTGAGTATCTGCATAAGCTGGACACCATACTGAGTATGGCAGCAGCTCACAGCCACACATGCACAAGCATCCATTCCCTAAGTAGTCCCTCAGAAGAGTCAGGCTTTGGAAGCTTGCACATAGGCAATGCTAGGAATATGTGGTCCTGAGTCATCTTGAGCTAACGCTCAATGCTGCTGTCCTCCGTTCTTGAGCTATTGCTGACACTACTGTCTTCATTGCTTGAGCTATCGCTGACACTGCTGTCCTCCCTGCTTGAGCTTTTGTTCACACAGCAGTGCCATCTGCCTTTGCTGTCCATGTTTCTCAAGCGTACCTGTGTGCGAATCCTGACGCAGTCATAATGGTACCGGGGCTGCTCTGCTTTGAAAGTGATCACAAGCTCCTCCGACAGACCAGGAGCAATGCTGCCAGGCGCCCTCTTGTGCTCCACATGGAAGAGCTGCGAGTCTGGTGGTATGAGCTGCAGACGGGTGGGGTACTTGGACACATTGCAAAGGCGCACAGTCTGCTTGTATGCCCTGCCGGGGAGGAACCCGGCGAAATTGACGGTAGCTGGCTCGATTGATATGCATGAGTTCGATCCTGTTTGGTCGTAGGCGCCTGCAGCGGGGGCCTGTTGGTGAATTAAGGTCGTCAACGGGGAGTGCTGCAGAGCTGCTGGTCTGTGCTGGTGGTGCAGAAGGGGTGGGCTTACGGTTGTGCGTTAATAGGTTTGTGCTCCGTATAGGGGATGTGTTTACTAGTCCCTGAAGAGCGTGACGAGACTGTCAGCGATCTGCTTTGCGAAACGTCTTGTGCCTGAGTGCTCAGACTCGCCTGCAGATAATCTGGTTTCTGTAGCATTTTCGGGGCAAGCTGAGGCAATGCAGGGTATGCCCCATATGCTTGTAAATCTATCTCATGTCGGGATCCCACAGCATGATGAGGGCAATTGATCAATCAGCCAAAGGTGAAAGCAGCGGAAGATGCATGTAGGAGGGTAATTCAGGCATGTGTGGCCAGCAAACAAGCCAGCAGCATGTATATTACGAACGCAGCCCCTGGAGATGAGGGTCACCATTATGGAAAAGATCTAGCGACGGCAGCAGGGTCGACAACCTTGCTGACAGCTTCGACAAAGTCATCTTCCGGGCCCTAAACCCTTCTAGTGAGAATCTGGTGTCACTCGAGCGGTGACCATGCATTTTGGAAAGCTCCTACCTCTAAACTGGGCAAAGGAAGCAACCCGTTGGTGCTGGTGCAACTGCAGATGTAACCTGTCCTGTTCGGTTGATCTCTGCCAGCAGTTCGAAACAGCCAGCCCTGTCTGCACCATGCTGCGGCACACTTCAACCGGTTCGAGCTGCTCTGCAGCTTGCAGAACACGCAAGGTACCTTATCGCATTACTTTACATAGATCGATACAGTAGAGCGCCTAACGCTACAAAACCTGCAGGCCTGCACACATGCCAGCAAAGCCACAGCGCCCCGCTGCCAAGCTTCAGGTATATTTCCATGCATGCCAGCACCCATTATTTTCCGCACTTGCATCCATGCCTAGTTCCAACTATCACCATATAACGCATCGCGACTGGTGACAGGCAGTGGCGCGCCCCAGCATGGCCCAGCACCTCAACCAGAAGAGCAGCAGCAAGCTCCTCTGATTATCAACCCAAGCAGGCGCCAAATGGTCTTGGTCGTGCCCATGGCAGCCGCAGCTGCAGCTGTGGCAGGCCCTGCAAGCGCAGAGGAGCCCTTAAACACGGACGAAAGGTGCAGGGAGTGCGCTGGCATTGGCATCACACCATGTAAGCCCCCTGCTGAAAGTGGCTGTAAAAGAAAGTTCTATTGAGGCGAGGTGGCTAGGAGCCGGTTACTAGTCAGTCCTATGGTCCTAAGGTCGAAAGTGGCTGTGGTTTTGGTGGCTGTAAAGCAGCAGCAGCAGCAGCAGCTCAAGATGCAGCCTATGTGTCGATTGTCAGTGACAGCTGGAATCAGGCAGGGACACATGATCCACAAAGCCGCCATGTCGCAGTTGCCCTGATCCCAATGTGGCAATGGTCTAGATTAGTTTGTTTATCCTGCAGGAGCCATCAGTTAGCATAGCCGGCTGCGATGCGTGGAAGCGACGGTGGTAACAGCGCAGATTGTTGCCATTCGGTGCTGCGAACGTACGGCTGGTTTGGTTTGTGATGTGCTGCTGCGGGCTAGTTTCAAAACATTTTCCCACTATCTACATTTAAGCGGCTAGTCACTAGTTTACATTCATTACTCACTCTGCAGGTGACATGTGTGGTGGCACTGGTAAGTGGCGTGCCCTCAGCCGCAAGCGTGCCAAGGACACATATGAGTTTGTGGAGTGCCCCCAGTGCTTCGGCCGGGGAGCACGGGTGTGCGGGCGCTGCTTCGGTAAGCTGGGGTCAAATCCATGTACTTTTCGATGTGCTGCATGTTGTGCATGGGTGTTGCTGTGATACCTGTGGCGGACAGGCAATGACAAGCGATCATCACACCTGCATCCGACTGATAGTTACAATTCATATATTATTGTTTATAGTTAAACTCATGTTGAAATGTGAGGGGAGGGTGCCAATGGCATTGCACCGCTTGAGCAGCAAGTGACGATTCATCAAGTTACCTAATAGGGAATAGTGATATTGCTGCTTGTGCACATTGCCTCTGGCTACAAGCAGTAATGGCTCTGCTGTCATATGCTGGTCTGTGCAGGCACTGGTTTGAGGAATGTGCGTGGTCTGCTGCGTCGGCCAGAAGCAGCACTGCTGGTACAGAAGATGCAGAATGGAGAGCTGCAGCCAGGTGGGTGACAATGCAGAGGGGGTGCTAGGGAATAACTTCATGGTTTGCCACAGCATATAGTGCCTAGGCTCCGCACAGCAAGCCGTCACAGAAATGACGAGGTGGATCAGAATACAGATTGTCTTTGCCATGCAATTAGAAGTGATGACAACATATGGTTAGACATGAGGTCCAGCAGCTAGGTTAAAAGCACCCAAAACCTCCACACTGCCCTAAGGGGGTAAGAGTCTTCCTCCTACTTAGAATACAAGGAGGGCTTGCTAGGAGTGTACTTGGTCCAGTTGCACTGTGTGGCGCTATAGAAATGCATTCGTTGGCATGCTGAAACAGTGTGTGACAATGGGATTGCTTGTGCTAGCAATTGAACAAGCTTTAGTGTAATTATTCAGTTGCACTGTGCTGTGCTGCAGTTTTTGTTTCTCTTGGCATGCTCTGATTTAGTGAGGGACAAATGCCTTGTGCACTCCCGGTAATGGGAGTGGGCTGCCCTCAAAGTTGTGGCAAATGGTTCCTACAGTACTCTGTCGTCACGGGCATTTGTTAAATCTGCATTGGATCCAGGTTGTCAACAGTCCGAGCAACAAAGAAGGGCTTTTGGTTAGAGATGCCTTGTGAGCTGTGTTGGCCATCAGTAGGTGCAGTAATAGCGCTGTGAGAAGGGGTAGTCCATCGAAACGAGCAGATGTTCTGTATCCCTGTGTGGGGTCTAACAAAAGTCATTTGGTGTGCTCTGCAGGTGAAGTGAAGGAACTTCTTGCACAGGCTAAAGAGCAGATAAAGCCTGCACCTGGGGTGTGAGGGGTGGAGGAGGCCAGTGGTGGTGTCGGTATGGAATACATCAATGCAGGGCTTTGCAGCTGTGCAGCGCCCGACGAATGTCTCCACCCACTGTTTAAGTGTGTGGTAGAAGACGTGCCGAAGGAACAGGCTTGCTTCTTGGGTGTGGGTGACTGAGTTCAGCTTGATGTGTGCTATTCATGCTTGCTTATGGCCCCGTTCTGGGCGAGTTGTCCATGCGTCCCTGGTTTGAACTGGCTGGTAGAAGAAAAAGTCTTGTTTCGCTTGACTCCCTTCTTGTGTTGGGGTGGATCCTTGATGTGCGACGTTCCCCTGGACGTTCCAGTGCGGCAGGCAGATCGTTGCATTTCGTAATTTGTCATGTGGGCCGCTCCAGCCAATGCTTGTGCAAGTTCAGCAAATAGTCGACTCCTGACTTAGGCTCTTCCACCAGTAGGAAAGCCAGCAAAAGCAACCGCGATTCACGATGCCAAAATGTACTGTGTGTCACTCGTACTGCTGGACGCTGCGAATCCGCTGTGTGGTCAACCAGGGATTGCTTCCAACCTATGCTTGTCAAGGCCATATGAGAATTGCCCTATGCTACCAAGAGGAGTTCACATGGTCCTGATGCAAGCGAGTTCCTGCTGCGACCCATCTCCAATGTTATAGGTCACTGCACCCTATCTGAGTGCAGGACGTTACAGAGTGCGTCTACTCGACCATGCTGAAGTCCAACCCCTTTTTGAGATCGACGCGGAGCAGCACCATTCCTAGCGCGAGACTAGTGGGCTTGAACAGACGAAGCCGGTACAGCACGAGGGTTGTGGCCAAAGCGCGTGAAGCGGCAGAGGATAACAGCAGAAGTGCTGTTGCGGACACACTGTCTGCCCCAAAGACCCTGCGCGTGCGCTATGTGCGGAAGGACAAGAACTATGCGGTGCGTTGAGTCCCAGCCGATCTGCAGCCATGGTCGTGACGAAAGCAGGCGTTAAGCATCTAATATAAGACATGAGGGCACACGAAGTCTCACTCAAGGATACATCATGTACATGTCATGATCAAGCAGCTCTCCAGCTGGTTTTACGATGCCTAGCTGTAATGTCGTTTCTGCAGGGGTGGTGGTTACACTGTTGGGGAGATGTGACAGATCCAACCGACTGGGCTGCTCCGTTGCCACCGTCTGGGTAAGGGTTTGGCATTACTGCATTAAAAAGCTCTCCGCTCGCCAAGATAATGGGGAATGCAGTTCAAGTCACCTTGATTGCAAGCTTGCCTGGCTTGCCAGTCTGCAGAAGGGGTACCAAGCAGAATCTGTCGAAGTGTTTGTAACTGCCACACCTTTACAGTGTTGCCTTCAGTGCTCATTGTTACAAGAGAGCAGCTGCTATGTCAACGCCTTGGATGTCAGCGGCTCGTGATGCTGTACAGGCTTCTTCACATGTCTTGGCTTTTCATTTACAGCACACTCAGCCCCAACACTGAACCGCATAAGCATCCCCTACTTATTGTTGCATTTTACGATTAGCCATAGGCAAAGTCGCATAGGGCCGCACCTCAAACTGTCACAGTTACAGCAAGGTGGAACAACCCCTCATTACTTTAGAGTGTTTGATCTCATTCATTTATTATTAAATCTCACTTCAATTCAGGTGGGAACCCCAATGCCCTTACTGGGACCTCCCTCCTAACACATTTCTTGCCATATGCAGCCATGCATAAATGCCAGCATTGTTAAGCAGCCCCTCAATCTCACTTCACTTCAGGTGGGAACCCCAAGGTCCTTACTGGGACCTCCCTCTTAAGACTACTACCGGCAGCAGTGGCAGCCCCCGAGTGGGCCTTCAGATACACAAGGGGGATGACAAAGCTGCAGGTATGAGCAGGGGTTTAATGTCGTTCAGACTTTAAGGGATTCAATGTCCTTTGAGAACCCTGGGTGTTTCAACCACCATGAAGGGCCTTACAGCAGCGTGTTATGTTTTGCTTACATGATGTTGGAGGATTGGCCTGTTGGCAACTTTGCAAAGCGGCATTCAGGTACGACAGATTCCATATCAGGCTTCGCTGCATTATTCGGGTACGAAAAAATCAATATTAGGTCTCGGCGCATTATTGGTAACGTTTCAAACCATGAGGGGCCTTGCACAGATGACTGCATGTATGCACATGTTTGAGATCATGGAAGCAATGGCTTTATGTTCCATTCAAGCCAGTCTGGATCATTAGCAGCGCCATACCACCCATGTACGATGGAAGTGGAGCAGGTTTTGGGTTTTAGTGGTGGAGTTGTTCGTTTCCCCTTGGTGTGTACGTCTAGCCTCAGCTTGTGTGTGGCAAATGCACCATCGGTTCTGTGGCTTCATGACTGTGATCAGGGAGCCTTGTGTTTATGGCCTAGGTTTGTTTGGCCATTGGCATAGCTGGTCTTGCATTCTGATTTCAGGGACAGGGGCACCCATGATGTCCCGTAACCCTAAAACTCCAGCACTATGCCAGGACCTGTGAGTCACCTGGACTGTTGGGAAGAGCCATGTCATATCATGTCTTTGTCAGCCAACGCTGCAAAATATTACCTAGCAGCCCCCAGTCACTCCTCCTCAGAAGTAAGCAAGGTATCATAGGCTAAGTGCATACCACATGGTTTCAACCCCAAGCTTCATGCCCCCTGGTTCAACAACTGTGTTGCAGAAGCTGTGACTTGATGCTCTTTAATGGTGTTCTATATGGTTGCAATTTTATTGAAACCTTGGTAGTGTGTTTGATGATACGGTAAGCAGCAACAGGAATAGATAGTGCCCCCCCTTGTACCTCCTCCCTCCCTCCCTCCCTCCCTCCCTCCCTCCCTCCCTCCCTCCCTTCCTTCCGCCCTGCACGGTTCCACCCACAGACCCACATCTTTCCCCTCCACACCCATTCCCGTCTCATATTTCCACTCCCCCTCTCTGTCGTCCCCCGTACGTCCTCGCCCCCCCCCCCCCCCTTCCCCTCCCACCAGCCCCTCTCGGCCCCGTTACAAGACATGGGAACAATACTATAATATTATTTTATCATTATATTTTGTAATACTATCATGATAATAATACAAAGCTTACTTGTGTGTAACCCTATTTCAGGCGCTGAGGTAGATGCTGGTGACCTGCCTGAGGTCTGGCTGGTCAACAGTGTGGCCCAGGCTTATGACACTGAACCCCAAGTGGCATTGTTTCCAGCGGGAGACCTCACTAAGAGCTATGCACACTGGTGAGAGCGGGGGGAGGGAGATTGAGAGAGGGATCGAGAGGGACTACTGGTTTATGCTTATATGATGAGGTTGCTTGTCCGCTAGAAGCAAAATGGTAGGCTCAAATGGGAGAAAGGGGAGGGGGGATGAGAGAGGGAGCGAGGGGGGGGGGAGGGAGCACAGTGGCCGCAGCTTTAGAACTCCACATCCCCAGGGTGCCTTTGGTAGTAGACATGTGGTCCATGTGAGTTGCCCATGTTTGCAATGGCTGCGACACAGACTTTTGGTGCTTGCCCCTGTGAGACGATAACAACACGACCTCACCCTCGCTCCATTGGTCCCTGGCATATATCTGGGTATATTTTGGCAACGGGCTGGAGTCCATACTCTGTAGTGAACGGGAGGCTGCTGGCTAGCGGGTAGCGTCGAGAGGCAGAGGAGGTGAGCTGCGGGGCTCTTTCCTACGTTCAAAAGGACCCTTGAGGCATTTTGCATTACTCAACGCATATAAGTGTATATATCGTTGGGCCCTATGTTGTAGTCAGCGTAAACACCCTCGTGGAGGCAAGAAAGCTCACGTACAACCCACAAAATTGACAGTTACTTGTCTTCTTAAGAAAGGGTTGTGCTTTTGCTCGCAATGCTTGCAGGGTTGACCGGTCCACTCTATTATGGCGCATGCCTGTGAGTGAGGATGGCAAGATGAGCTCTCCTCTGAGACAATTCCAACTGCACTACAGCAAGGCACTACATGTGGGAGGTGAGGGGGTCCAAACATCGTATGTGCTTAATCTTGGGGTTTGAGGTTTAGGGTTGGTGGAGTATAGCAAGGCAGCGGCGGTACATGTTGGTAAGGGGGTTTCCAGCATCTTATGTGTTAGGGTTTGATTCGTAGCGGTTGCTGCATTACAGCAAGGCAGCAGCACTACATGTGGGAGGTGGGGCGTCCTCAACATTTCATTGGTCAAAGACAGGGCTGAAGGGGGTCCCGATGTTTTATGTATTACATTTAGGGTTTAAGGAGCTCGGGCTGCTGCATTACAGCAAGGCAGCGGCAAGTACATGTGGGAGGTGAGGGCACCACGTAGGTCCAGGGTTTAGGGCTCTGTGAGCCATTCCTCACCTGGAATCATATGTGGGCATGTGGGATTTCAGGGCCACTGCAGTATTAAGGTTTTTTCGACCCACTCTAATACATGGTACTACACGTGGGGGTCATAGGCCACTATTGGTGGTGTAGGGTTTAGTTGTTTGAGGGTTTTGGGGACGCAAGAAGTTACCAGACTACAGCAGTGCTTGCAAGAGTTGAGGACCATGCACTGAGTAATGGCTGATTGGCTGTACCAGTCTCATGGCTATGGGTAGAAAGGCCCAGAAGGCCTTGTGAGAACGCATGCTTTGTTGATGTTATCATCATTTCTCCACTTTATTGTGTGTCCGGCGTGTTGCTTATATATCTGAGTCAAGTGACAATGAAAGTTGTGGTGATGGTTTTAGCAAACCACTGCCAAATCCCACAATTCCGACCTAGCTGGTACAAGGGTCCAAGCATAGATTGCACTTGCACACTTTCCTCATTTCTTTTCATTCACCCCGCATGTGTCCTTCCTTATCCACAGCACGCAAGCTGATCCATGTCTTTGCATGTATATCATTTGTCACTTTGGCATGCTGCTCAGCCTCAGCTTTGGTCCTTTTGGTCTCTGCATGCAGCCCAAGGTATCGAGGGAGCTGAGCTGAGCATCCCGTTAGAGGTTGTTGGTCCTTCCATCTCTGAGGCCCTGCAGCAGCAGTACCCCTACCTCAAGGGCTGCAGTACACTCAGAGTACCTCAGGACCAATTGGGCAAGGTTAGTTATGAGCTCTGAGTTTTAAGTGAGTTACAAGGATCAAAGACCAAATATCAGTGGTTCCTAAGCTTATTGGATCAAAGTAGGGGGAGGTGGCGTATTAAGCCATGCATTTGATGTTAGGAATTGCTTTCGAAAGGAGGAAAGGCTCTGCTTCTGTCTATTTGGCTGCTACTTCGAGTTACAGGCTTGAGCATGCCATCCTTCATGATCTCCATACCTATGTGCTGCTTTGAAGCACTTGCTTGTTACTGCTGTATCCATCGTGCATGTAGGTATCTAGCTTTGTGACAGGTCAAGGTGGCAAACTTCAAAGTCTAGGTGCTTTTGCTGCTTTGAAGCACTTGCTTGCTACTGCTGTACCTGTTATGCATGCAGGTACCCACCTTTGTGACAGGTCAAGTAGCAGTGTCAGTGCATTCATCATCAGGGGAAGCTCTGGACAGCACTGGGGTGCAACTAGAAGGCCTGCTGGATGACCTCTTCTATACGGGTAAGCCTCTATTTTGGTTTGCTGGTTTGGTGACTCAAAACTCTAAACCCTGTCTTTTAGGTTGCTGGGGATCCTAAACCCTAAACCCTGTCTTTTGGGTTGCTGGTGACTCTAAACTCTAAACCCTGTCTTTTAGGTTGCTGGGGATCCTAAACCCTTAACCCTGTCTTTTGGGTTGCTGGTGACTCTAAACTCTAAACCCTGTCTTTTGGGTTGCTGGTGACTCTAAACTCTAAACCCTGTCTTTTGGGTTGCTGGTGACTCTAAACTCTAAACCCTGTCTTTTGGGTTGCTGGTGACTCTAAGCTCTTAACCCTCTCTTTTGGGTTGCTGGTGACTCTAAACTCTAAACCCTGTCTTTTGGGTTGCTGGCGACGCTTAAGCTCTTAACCTGTCTTTTGGGTTGCTGGTGACTCTAAACCCTAAACCCAAAGAGCTGCTCATTCCATAAGCCTACTTCCTTGGTTCTATGCCATCATTGTGTGCAAGTACTAGCGAAGTCAGCCATGTCGCTGGTCTAAGCTGATGATGGGCAGAAGCAGCATAGCATGGGTAAAGTTGCAGGGTCTAATATCATCTAACACAACTGGTGTTGTTCCTGTTACCCTCCCGCATTTCGCGCCCTCTCTGTGTGCTGCTGCTGCTGCTGCTGCAGATGAGCCTGTTTTTATCCTTCCTCTAGTCCCTATACGATCAGTGCACGGGCTTTGCCTACTGATCATCTGCTTGCCAATCCTGGAATGAAATCTGAGGACAATACTGCTGCTGCTGCTCCTGTTGCTGCTCTTGCTGCTGCTGCTACTGCTGCTCCTGTTGCTGCTCTTGCTGCTGCTGCTACTGCTGCTCCTGCTGCTGTTCCTGTTGCTGCTCGTACTGCTGCTCCTGTTGCTGCTACTGCTACTGCGCTCCTGCTCCTGCTGCTGTTCCTGTTGCTGTTACACATGTATGACGTTGCTGACTTTATACCCTCTTTCCCCGCTGCTACTACTCCTACAGATCAGCCCCTACGTGATCATTGTGATGTTTCCTCTGTTTCCGACACCACCAGTGTGCGGCCGCCTAGTGCATTGCCTGTTCTTCTGGTTTTCGTACCTAAATTGCTGATATTGTTCTCCCCCTTGGTTTGCTGTTGCTGCTGCTGCTATTACTACAGCTGAGCCCTAGGTGATCATATGATGCTGCCTCAGCTTCTTGTACCATCAGCAGTTCACGGGCTTTGCCTACTGATCATCTGCTTGTCAGCTCGGTAATGAAACCTGAGGATGACACTGCTGCTGCTCCTGCTGCTGCTGCTGCTGTTCCTGCTGCTGTTACAGTGCACATGTATGATATTGCTGACTGGCTTGTACCCTCTTCCATTGCTGCTGCTGCTGCTGTTACAGATGAACCCCTAGGTGATCATTATGATGCTTCCTCCGGCTCTAACACCATCAGTGTGTGGGCCCCTACTGCTCAACAAGTGGAGCTGCTGCATTGGCAGGAGATGAGGGGAGGGGAGCCGGAGGTACTGCCTATGACACGGAACAACAAGGGGGTATGGCAGTACAACAGACCCAAGGAGTGGGAGGGAACGTGAGTGGATGGGTGGGGCGTGAGGGGGAATGGGGCAATGAGTGTATGTGGGCAAGGCGGTGTGTGTGGGGGTGGGGGGTGGAGAAGGGGTGTGTGGGGAGCTCAACAGACCCAAAGAGTGGGAGGGAACGTGAGTGGGCAGGCGGGGTGTGAGAGGGGGATGGGGCAACGAGTGTATGTGGGTACTGCGGTGGGGGGTGAGGGAGGGGGATGGTTTGTGTGGCAGTACAATAGACCCAAGGAGTGGGAGGGAACGTGCGGGTGCAGGTATAGGAGTGGGAGTTGATGAAGGGAGGAAAAAGGGGAGGGGGGTACAGTATTGTATGTGGGTACTGTGGCAGGGTAGTGGGTGTGAAGGCGGAGGGGATAATCAATGTCTGTGGGTGCTTGGGTTTGGGCAGTGAGAGGTGGTGTCAAATGTGGTTTCTGCGTTAATGAACCTGGGATGTTGCTGCTTGTTTAGCATGGGGGTCTATGAGGGAGCTGGAGGTTTAGAGCAATGGGTTGGGTGGGGGCAGCACGATTGGAGGGGGGGGGGGGGGCGGTGACGATGTGGGGCACAAGAGGTACATGGGTGGGTGGTAATTTTGTATAACATGATTGTGTCCCTTCGTTAACGTTAGGGTTTTTTAAGCTATGGTTGTTGACATTGAGAGGTATTGCAGTACAAGAGAGATTATATGTCCCTGGTAGAAAAGGAGTGGGGTGGGGGTAAAGACGACAGGGGGAGTGGGAATATGACAGGCAGATGAGGCGAAGGGAGCAGAGGGAGTGGGGTTGCATTAAAGGTAGGAGAGGCGCGGGAGTAATAGCTTCGCTCAGTAGCATGCTCAATCGCGTCTTCTTTTCTGTAGGTGCTACAAGTTCCGCGTGACTGCCTTCTGCCCCTGGACCTGCCATGTAGAGACCATGGAGGTGACAGACCCCTACTCCCGCTGTACTACTGCTAATGGAGAGCGGACCATCATCTTAGGAGATGTCAATGCACCAGAGCTGACGCCTGAAGGGTGGAGGGGGCATGCTTCACCTGACTTGGCGCAATGGACGGATATCAGCGTGTATGAGCTGCATGTTAGAGATTTCAGGTAGGCGGGGAGGGGGGGAAAGAGGGAGACGGGCTCCTGGAAGACTGGGAGGGGAAAGTTGGAGCAAAACGGTGCCTCAGAGTTACGCCTGCTTTGGGGCAATGGATGGATAACAGTGTGCATGAACTGCATATTAGAGAATTCAGGTAGGCAGGGGGGGCAGAGAAGGGTCACCTGGCTGTGGGCAGGAAGGACAGAAGGCATGGTGGTGTTAAATGTGTTTCAGGCGTGGAAATTGTCAACTTGGCTTGATGCAAGAGAACTAAGAGCTTTAGGATGGAGGGGGCATGCTTCACCTGCTTTGGCGCAATGGACGGATATCAGCGTGTATGAACTGCATGTTAGAGATTTCATGTAGGCAGGGGGCGGGGTTAGAGAGTGGGGTGGAGGACTCCCTGAAGACTGGGATGGGAAAGTTGGAGCAAAAGGATGCCTCAGAGTTTTGCCTGCTTTGGGACAATGGACGGATTTTGGTGTCTATGAGCTGCATGTTAGAGATTTCAGGTAGGCAGGGGGGCGGGGGAGGTTAAAGAGGGGGGTGGAGGACTCCCTGAGGACTGGGATGGGAAAGTTGGAGCAAAACGATGCCTCAGAGTTTTGCCTGCTTTGGGGCCTTGGATGATCACGAGCGTCTATGAGCTGCATATCAGGGATTTCATGTTGGGGGGTGGGGATGGGGCTGAGGGATGAGGCAGGGGAAGAGGCTCTGTTTGCCAGAGATGAAAAAAGAGAGGTGGTTGATGTGATGGTGAGGGTACTTGTCTTTGCATGTGTCCTTTCTGTTGATTCGTATTTACATAACTCCCTCATCCTCTCCTCCCTCTTCCCCCTTCCCCTATCCCCTACCCCCCCTGCCAGATCCAGTGCTACAGATCCCAATGTTTCCCCCTTCCCTACACACAAAGAAACTCAGCATATGTTCTGGGGAGCAATCCCTGCTTTAGGTATCATCGCTGGTTTTGACCTCTTCCCCCTCCTGCGCTGCCCCCCCTCCTTCCCATTGCAACAGACCGAAGTGTCCCCCCAACCTGCGAGGCAGTTACCGCGCACCCAGGGATCTGCCCCCAACACGTTTAGACCCCCCAATCCCAACGGGGCGGTTGTCGTGTTGAATGTTAGCCAAGTCTTTTGTCTTCACAGGTTTGTCAATGTCCTGTCACCCTTGCAGTTTTTCCTCACATCACCCCCTCCCCCTCCTGCCCTCCTGCCCCCCCCCCCTCCCCGCAGTGCCACAGACCCCAGCGTCCCCTCCAACCTCCGAGGCAAATACCGTGCCTTCTGCCCCCAACACGTCAACCCCTCAGAGCCCCAAAACCTCAGCCATGGGTTGAAGCATCTATCAGAGCTACGATCAGCTGGATTGAATCATATCCATCTGCTGCCCAGCTACGATTACGGGAGCGTGCCGGAAAGGGAAGAGGAGCAGGCGGTGCTGCAGGTACAGTTGCCGGGAGGGGGGGCGCAGGGGGTAGGGTTTAGGGTTTGGGTTCGGGTTCAGGGTTGGTAGTGGAGCGTGCGGTGCTGCAGGTAAAGCTAGGGGGTAGGGATCAGGGGTGGTAATGGTACCCTGAGGGCAGTATGTGCTGACCGTCTAGGCCAAGTGAACACCCATTGGCATAGTTCAGGATCTTGGGCGGGATTAAAAAGACGAATGTGGGGCAAGGTGTCTAGTGGTTTGGGTTATGCATCCTCTGCTGGAAGAGATTCGGATTGATTGCCTCTGATTTCTTGTTGAGACTGCAGTGGAGGGCTCTGTCCAGTACTCCTATTTTGCAGAATGTCCTTGGCTTGGGGTTGCCGCCTTCGATTGAGAATATCCCTGGAATAAGCTCTGCAACTGTTCATTGCAGGGGGAGTAAGTTAACCCCAAAACAGTGACTCTCAGGTGCAGCTGCATTGAACCCTACTAGGACTCTTAGTTGAACATGAACACTTAATTACACTTCATAGTTGGTGAAGAAACTTGGGGTTTAGGTCTTTTACTGAAAATGATTTGTATAGCTACATCGATCAGCAGCCAGCAGCGATGAACTTCCACCTTCAGCTAAGCCCAAAACCAGCAATTAAGCCACAATACAGATCCCTGCTCTAACCCCTGCCAGGATGTTCACGCTCGGACAAAATTCACGCTCCCACCCTGCTCATGCTCCAACAATCTTCTCGTTCTTACAATGTTCACGCTCCCACAATCTTCCCAGTCCCACAATGTTCACGGTCCCCCACCCTCCTGCTCCCACAATGTTTACCATTCCACAGTTTTCCTGCTCCCACAATGTCCACAATCCCACAGTCTTCCTGCTTCAGCAATGTTCACGCTACCACAATGTTCACGCTCCGAAAATCTTCACACTCTTGAAATGTGCAACCTCCCAGAATGTCCACGTTCCGACAATGTTCATGCTCCCAATCCCGTCATGTTCATGTTCCCTGCTCTGCCTGCTCCGATTACGTTCACGCTCCCACACTCTTCACGCTCCCACACTCTTCACGCTCCCACACTCTTCACGCTCCCACAATGTTCACGCTCTTAAACTTTTCACGGTCCCACACTGTTCAGGCTCTCACACTGTTCACGCTCCCACACTGTTCAGCTCCCACACTGTTCACGCTCCCACATTGTTCACACTCCCACACTCTTCACGCTCCCACACTCTTCACGCTCCCACATTGTTCACGCTCCCACACTGTTCACGCTCCCACACTGTTCACGCTCCCACATTCTTCATGCTCCCACATTTTTCACGCTCCCACATTCTTCACGCTCCCACACTCTTCACGCTCCCACATTGTTCACGCTCCCACACTGTTCACGCTCCCACACTGTTCACGCTCCCACACTGTTCACGCTCCCACACTCTTCACGCTCCCACACTGTTCACGCTCCCACACTCTTCACGCTCCCACACTCTTCACGCTCCCACATTGTTCACGCTCCCACATTCTTCACGGTCCCACACTCTTCACGCTCCCACACTGTTCACGCTCCCACACTGTTCACGCTCCCACACTGTTCACGCTCCCACACTGTTCACGCTCCCACACTGTTCATGCTCGCACACTGTTCACGCTCGCACGTTCTTCACGCTCCCGCACTCTTCACGCTCCCGCACTCTTCACACTCCCGCACTCTTCACGCTCCCGCATTGTTCACGCTCCCACACTCTTCACGCTCCCACAATGTTCACGCTCTTAAACTTTTCACGCTCCCACACTGTTCAGGCTCTCACACTGTTCACGCTCCCACACTGTTCACGCTCCCACACTGTTCACGCTCCCACATTGTTCACACTCCCACACTCTTCACGCTCCCACACTCTTCACGCTCCCACATAGTTCACGCTCCCACATTCTTCACGGTCCCACACTGTCCACGCTCCCACACTGTTCACGCTCCCACACTGTTCACGCTCTTAAACTTTTCACGCTCCCACACTGTTCAGGCTCTCACACTCTTCACGCTCCCACACTGTTCACGCTCCCACACTGTTCACGCTCCCACATTGTTCACACTCCCACACTCTTCACGCTCCCACACTCTTCACGCTCCCACATAGTTCACGCTCCCACATTCTTCACGGTCCCACACTGTCCACGCTCCCACACTGTTCACGCTCCCACACTGTTCACGCTCCCACACTCTTCACGCTCCCACTATGTTCCCGCTCCCACACTGTTCACGCTCCCACACTGTTCACGCTCCCACGTTCTTCACGCTCCCGCACTCTTCACGCTCCCGCATTGTTCACGCTCCCACACTCTTCACGCTCCCACACTCTTCACGCTCCAACATTGTTCACGCTTCCACATTGTTCACGCTTCCACATTCTTCACGCTCACACACTCTTCACGCTCCCACACTGTTCACGCTCCCGCGTTCTTCACGCTCCCGCACTCTTCACGCTCCCGCACTCTTCACGCTCCCGCATTGTTCACGCTCCCACACTCTTCACGCTCCCACACTCTTCACGCTCCAACATTGTTCACGCTTCCACATTGTTCACGCTTCCACATTCTTCACGCTCACACACTCTTCACGCTCCCACACTGTTCACGCTCCCGCGTTCTTCACGCTCCCGCACTCTTCACGCTCCCGCACTCTTCACGCTCCCGCATTGTTCACGCTCCCACACTCTTCACGCTCCCACACTCTTCACGCTCCCACACTGTTCACGCTCCCACAATGTTCACGCTCCCACAATGTTCACGCTCTTAAACTTTTCACGCTCCCACACTGTTCAGGCTCTCACACTGTTCACGCTCCCACACTGTTCACGCTCCCACACTGTTCACGCTCCCACATTGTTCACACTCCCACACTCTTCACGCTCCCACACTCTTCACACTCCCACATAGTTCACGCTCCCACATTCTTCACGGTCCCACACTGTCCACGCTCCCACACTGTTCACGCTCCCACACTGTTCACGCTCTTAAACTTTTCACGCTCCCACACTGTTCAGGCACTCACACTCTTCACGCTCCCACACTGTTCACGCTCCCACACTGTTCACGCTCCCACATTGTTCACACTCCCACACTCTTCACGCTCCCACATAGTTCACGCTCCCACATTCTTCATGGTCCCACACTGTCCACGCTCCCACACTGTTCACGCTCCCACACTGTTCACGCTCCCACAGTGTTCACGCTCCCACACTGTTCACGCTCCCACTATGTTCCCGCTCCCACACTGTTCACGCTCCCACACTGTTCACGCTCCCACGTTCTTCACGCTCCCGCACTCTTCACGCTCCCGCATTGTTCACGCTCCCACACTCTTCACGCTCCCACATTGTTCACGCTTCCACATTGTTCACGCTTCCACATTCTTCACGCTCCCACACTCTTCACGCTCCCACACTGTTCACGCTCCCGCGTTCTTCACGCTCCCGCACTCTTCATGCTCCCGCACTCTTCACGCTCCCGCATTGTTCACGCTCCCACACTCTTCACGCTCCCACACTCTTCACGCTCCCACAATGTTCATGCTCCCACAATGTTCACGCTCTTAAACTTTTCACGCTCCCACACTGTTCAGGCTCTCACACTGTTCACGCTCCCACACTGTTCCCGCTCCCACACTGTTCCCGCTCCCACACTTTTCACGCTCATTAAACTCTTCACGCTCCCACACTGTTCACGCTCCCACACTGTTCACGCTCCCACATTCTTCATGCTCCCACATTTTTCACGCTCCCACATTCTTCACGCTCCCACACTCTTCACGCTCCCACATTTTTCACGCTCCCACATTCTTCACGCTCCCACACTCTTCACGCTCCCACACTGTTCACGCTCCCACACTCTTCACGCTCCGACACTGTTCACGCTCCCACACTCTTCACGATCCCACACTCTTCACGCTCCCACATTGTTCACGCTCCCACATTCTTCACGGTCCCACACTCTTCACGCTCCCACACTGTTCACGCTCCCACACTCTTCACGCTCCCACACTCTTCACGCTCCCACACTCTTCACGCTCCCACACTCTTCACGCTCCCACACTGTTCACGCTCCCACACTGTTCACGCTCCCACACTCTTCACGCTCCCACACTCTTCACGCTCCCACACTCTTCACGCTCCCACATTGTTCACGCTCCCACACTGTTCCCGCTCCCACACTGTTCACGCTCCCACACTGTTCACGCTCCCACAATGTTCACGCTCGCACACTGTTCACGCTCGCACACTGTTCACGCTCCCACATTGTTCACGCTCCCACATTGTTCACGCTCCCACATTGTTCATGCTCGCACACTCTTCACGCTCCCACACTGTTCACGCTCCCGCGTTCTTCACGCTCCCGCACTCTTCACGCTCCCGCACTCTTCACGCTCCCGCATTGTTCACGCTCCCACACTCTTCACGCTCCCACACTCTTCACGCTCCCACACTGTTCACGCTCCCACAATGTTCATGCTCCCACAATGTTCACGCTCTTAAACTTTTCACGCTCCCACACTGTTCAGGCTCTCACACTGTTCACGCTCCCACACTGTTCACGCTCCCACACTGTTCCCGCTCCCACACTGTTCCCGCTCCCACACTTTTCACGCTCATTAAACTCTTCACGCTCCCACACTGTTCACGCTCCCACACTCTTCACGCTCCCACATTCTTCATGCTCCCACATTTTTCACGCTCCCACATTCTTCACGCTCCCACACTCTTCACGCTCCCACATTTTTCACGCTCCCCCATTCTTCACGCTCCCACACTCTTCACGCTCCCACACTGTTCACGCTCCCACACTGTTCACGCTCCCACACTGTTCACGCTCCCACACTCTTCACGCTCCGACACTGTTCACGCTCCCACACTCTTCACGCTCCCACACTCTTCACGCTCCCACATTGTTCACGCTCCCACATTCTTCACGGTCCCACACTCTTCACGCTCCCACACTGTTCACGCTCCCACACTCTTCACGCTCCCACACTCTTCACGCTCCCACACTCTTCACGCTCCCACACTCTTCACGCTCCCACACTCTTCACGCTCCCACACTGTTCACGCTCCCACACTCTTCACGCTCCCACACTCTTCACGCTCCCACACTTTTCACGCTCCCACACTTTTCAGGCTCTCACACTGTTCACGCTCCCACACTGTTCACGCTCCCACACTGTTCCCGCTCCCACACTGTTCCCGCTCCCACACTTTTCACGCTCATTAAACTCTTCACGCACCCACACTGTTCACGCTCCCACACTGTTCACGCTCCCACACTGTTCACGCTCCCACACTCTTCACGCTCCCACACTGTTCACGCTCCCACACTCTTCACGCTCCCACACTCTTCACGCTCCCACATTCTTCACGCTCCCACACTCTTCACGCTCCCACACTGTTCACGCTCTTGAACTTTTCACGCTCCCACACTGTTCAGGCTCTCACACTGTTCACGCTCCCACACTGTTCACGCTCCCACACTGTTCCCGCTCCCACACTTTTCACGCTCATTAAACTCTTCACGCTCCCACACTGTTCACGCTCCCACACTGTTCACGCTCCCACACTGTTCACGCTCCCACACTGTTCACGCTCCCACATTCTTCATGCTCCCACATTTTTCACGCTCCCACATTCTTCACGCTCCCACACTCTTCACGCTCCCACATTTTTCACGCTCCCACATTCTTCACGCTCCCACACTCTTCATGCTCCCACACTGTTCACGCTCCCACACTCTTCACGCTCCCACACTGTTCACGCTCCCACACTCTTCACGCTCCCACACTCTTCACGCTCCCACATTGTTCACGCTCCCACATTCTTCACGGTCCCACACTGTCCACGCTCCCACACTGTTCACGCTCCCACAGTGTTCACGCTCCCACACTCTTCACGCTCCCACAATGTTCACGCTCCCACAATGTTCACGCTCTTAAACTTTTCACGCTCCCACACTGTTCAGGCTCTCACACTGTTCACGCTCCCACACTGTTCCCGCTCCCACACTGTTCCCGCTCCCACACTGTTCCCGCTCCCACACTTTTCACGCTCATTAAACTCTTCACGCTCCCACACTGTTCACGCTCCCACACTGTTCACGCTCCCACATTCTTCATGCTCCCACATTTTTCACGCTCCCACATTCTTCACGCTCCCACACTCTTCACGCTCCCACATTTTTCACGCTCCCACATTCTTCACGCTCCCACACTCTTCACGCTCCCACACTGTTCACGCTCCCACACTCTTCACGCTCCCACACTGTTCACGCTCCCACACTCTTCACGCTCCCACACTCTTCACGCTCCCAGACTCTTCACGCTCCCACATTCTTCACGGTCCCACACTGTCCACGCTCCCACACTGTTCACGCTCCCACAGAGTTCACGCTCCCACACTCTTCACGCTCCCACAATGTTCACGCTCCCACAATGTTCACGCTCTTAAACTTTTCACGCTCCCACACTGTTCAGGCTCTCACACTGTTCACGCTCCCACACTGTTCAGCTCCCACACTCTTCACGCTCCCACATTGTTCACACTCCCACACTCTTCACGCTCCCACACTCGTCACGCTCCCACATTGTTCACGCTCCCACACTGTTCACGCTCCCACACTCTTCACGCTCCCACACTGTTCACGCTCCCACATTCTTCATGCTCCCACGTTTTTCACGCTCCCACATTCTTCACATTCCCACACTCTTCACGCTCCCACACTCTTCACGCTCCCACACTCTTCACGCTCCCACACTCTTCACGCTCCCACACTGTTCACGCTCCCACACTCTTCACGCTCCCACACTCTTCACGCTCCCACACTCTTCACGCTCCCACATTGTTCACGCTCCCACACTGTTCACGCTCCCACACTGTTCACGCTCCCACACTGTTCACGCTCCCACACTGTTCACGCTCGCACACTGTTCACGCTCGCACACTGTTCACGCTCCCACATTGTTCACGCTCCCACACTCTTCACGCTCCCACATTGTTCACACTCCCACACTCTTCACGCTCCCACACTCGTCACGCTCCCACATTGTTCACGCTCCCACACTGTTCACGCTCCCACACTCTTCACGCTCCCACACTGTTCACGCTCCCACATTCTTCATGCTCCCACGTTTTTCACGCTCCCACATTCTTCACATTCCCACACTCTTCACGCTCCCACACTCTTCACGCTCCCACACTCTTCACGCTCCCACACTCTTCACGCTCCCACACTGTTCACGCTCCCACACTCTTCACGCTCCCACACTCTTCACGCTCCCACACTCTTCACGCTCCCACATTGTTCACGCTCCCACACTGTTCACGCTCCCACACTGTTCACGCTCCCACACTGTTCACGCTCCCACACTGTTCACGCTCGCACACTGTTCACGCTCGCACACTGTTCACGCTCCCACATTGTTCACGCTCCCACATTGTTCACGCTCCCACATTGTTCATGCTCGCACACTCTTCACGCTCCCACACTGTTCACGCTCCCGCGTTCTTCACGCTCCCGCACTCTTCACGCTCCCGCACTCTTCACGCTCCCGCATTGTTCACGCTCCCACACTCTTCACGCTCCCACACTCTTCACGCTCCCACACTGTTCACGCTCCCACAATGTTCATGCTCCCACAATGTTCACGCTCTTAAACTTTTCACGCTCCCACACTGTTCAGGCTCTCACATTGTTCACGCTCCCACACTGTTCACGCTCCCACACTGTTCCCGCTCCCACACTGTTCCCGCTCCCACACTTTTCACGCTCATTAAACTCTTCACGCTCCCACACTGTTCACGCTCCCACACTGTTCACGCTCCCACATTCTTCATGCTCCCACATTTTTCACGCTCCCACATTCTTCACGCTCCCACACTCTTCACGCTCCCACATTTTTCACGCTCCCCCATTCTTCACGCTCCCACACTCTTCACGCTCCCACAATGTTCACGCTCCCACACTGTTCACGCTCCCACACTGTTCACGCTCCCACACTGTTCACGCTCCGACACTGTTCACGCTCCGACACTGTTCACGCTCCCACACTCTTCACGCTCCCACATTGTTCACGCTCCCACATTCTTCACGGTCCCACACTCTTCACGCTCCCACACTGTTCACGCTCCCACACTCTTCACGCTCCCACACTCTTCACGCTCCCACACTCTTCACGCTCCCACACTGTTCACGCTCCCACACTCTTCACGCTCCCACACTCTTCACGCTCCCACACTGTTCACGCTCCCACATTGTTCATGCTCCCACAATGTTCACGCTCTTAAACTTTTCACGCTCCCACACTTTTCAGGCTCTCACACTGTCCACGCTCCCACACTGTTCCCGCTCCCACACTGTTCCCGCTCCCACACTTTTCACGCTCATTAAACTCTTCACGCACCCACACTGTTCACGCTCCCACACTGTTCACGCTCCCACACTGTTCACGCTCCCACACTCTTCACGCTCCCACATTCTTCACGCTCCCACACTCTTCACGCTCCCACATTCTTCACGCTCCCACACTGTTCCCGCTCCCACACTGTTCCCGCTCCCACACTTTTCACGCTCATTAAACTCTTCACGCACCCACACTGTTCACGCTCCCACACTGTTCACGCTCCCACACTGTTCACGCTCCCACACTCTTCACGCTCCCACACTGTTCACGCTCCCACACTCTTCACGCTCCCACATTCTTCACGCTCCCACACTCTTCACGCTCCCACACTGTTCACGCTCCCACACTGTTCACGCTCTTAAACTTTTCACGCTCCCACACTGTTCAGGCTCTCACACTGTTCACGCTCCCACACTGTTCACGCTCCCACATTGTTCACGCTCCCACACTCTTCACGCTCCCACACTGTTCACGCTCCCACATTCTTCACGCTCCCACACTCTTCACGCTCCCACACTGTTCACGCTCCCACACTGTTCACGCTCCCACACTGTTCACGCTCCCACACTCTTCACGCTCCCACACTGTTCACGCTCCCACATTCTTCACGCTCCCACACTCTTCACGCTCCCACACTGTTCACGCTCCCACACTGTTCACGCTCCCACACTGTTCACGCTCCCACACTCTTCACGCTCCCACACTGTTCACGCTCCCACACTGTTCACGCTCCCACACTCTTCACGCTCCCACACTCTTCACGCTCCCACATTGTTCACGCTCCCACATTCTTCACGGTCCCACACTGTCCACGCTCCCACACTGTTCACGCTCCCACACTGTTCACGCTCCCACAGTGTTCACGCTCCCACACTCTTCACGCTCCCACTATGTTCCCGCTCCCACACTGTTCTCGCTCCCACACTTTTCACGCTCCCACACTGTTCACGCTCCCACACTCTTCACGCTCCCACACTCTTCACGCTCCCACACTCTTCACGCTCCCACAATGTTTACGCTCTTAAACTCTTCACGCTCCCACACTGTTCACGCTCCCACATTCTTCATGCTCCCACATTTTTCACGCTCCCACATTCTTCACGCTCCCACACTCTTCACGCTCCCACACTGTTCACGCTCCCACACTGTTCACGCTCCCACATTGTTCACACTCCCACACTTCTCACGCTCCCACACTCTTCACGCTCCCACACTCTTCACGCTCCCACAATGTTCACGCTCCCACACTGTTCACGCTCCCACACTGTTCACGCTCCCACACTGTTCACGCTCCCACACTGTTCACGCGCGCACACTGTTCACGCTCCCACACTGTTCAAGCTCCCACATGGTTCACGCTCCCACATGGTTCACGCGCCCACACTGTTCACGCTCCCACATTCTTCACGCTCCCGCACTCTTCACGCTCCCGCACTCTTCACGCTCCCACACTCTTCACGCTCCCACACTCTTCACGCTCCCACAATGTTCACGCTCCCACACTGTTCACGCTCCTGCATTGTTCACGCTCCCGCATTGTTCACGCTCCCCCACTGTTCACGCTTCCACAATGTTCACGCTCCCACATGGTTCACGCTCACACACTGTTCACGCTCACACACTGTTCACGCTCACACATTGTTCACGCTCCCACACTGTTCACGCTCCCACACTGTTCACGCTCCCACACTGTTCACGCTCCCACACTGTTCACGCGCGCACAGTGTTCACGCTCCCACACTGTTCAAGCTCCCACATGGTTCACGCTCCCACATGGTTCACGCTCCCACACTGTTCACGCTCCCACATTCTTCACGCTCCCGCACTCTTCACGCTCCCGCACTCTTCACGCTCCCGCACTCTTCACGCTCCCGCACTCTTCACGCTCCCGCACTGTTCACGCTCCCGCACTGTTCACGCTCCCACACTGTTCACGGTCCCACACTGTTCACGCTCCCACATTCTTCATGCTCCCACATTCTTCATGCTCCCACATTCTTCACGCTCCCACACTCTTCACGCTCCCACACTCTTCACGCTCCCACACTGTTCACGCTCCCACACTCTTCACGCTCCCACACTCTTCACGCTCCCACAATGTTCACGCTCCCAAACTCTTCACGCTCCCACACTGTTCACGCTCCCAAACTCTTCACGCTCCCACACTCTTCACGCTCCCACATTTTTCACGCTCCCACACTCTTCACGCTCCCACATTGTTCACGCTCCCACATTCTTCACGGTCCCACACTGTCCACGCTCCCACATTCTTCACGCTCCCACACTCTTCACGCTCCCACACTGTTCACGCTCCCACACTGTTCACGCTCCCACACTGTTCACGCTCCCACATTGTTCACGCTCCCACACTGTTCACGCTCGCACACTGTTCACGCTCCCACACTGTTCACGCTCCCACATTGTTCACGCTCCCACATGGTTCACGCTCCCACATGGTTCACGCTCCCACATTGTTCACGCTCCCGCACTCTTCACGCTCCCGCACTCTTGACGCTCCCGCACTCTTCACGCTCCCGCACTCTTCACGCTCCCACACTGTTCACGCTCCCACACTGTTCACGCTCGCACACTGTTCACGCTCGCACACTGTTCACGCTCGCACACTGTTCACGCTCCCACACTGTTCACGCTCCCACATTGTTCACGCTCCCACATTGTTCACGCTCCCACATGGTTCACGCTTCCACACTGTTCACGCTTCCGCATTGTTCACGCTCCCACACTCTTCACGTCGTTCCCAGACTGTTCCCGCTCCCACACTGTTCACGCTCCCACATTTTTCACGCTCCCACAATGTTTACGCTCCCACACTGTTCACGCTCCCACATTGTTCACGTTCCAAAAAGGCTTCTATTCTGACAATGGTCACGCTTCCACAATCTTCCTTCTCCCACACTGTTCACGCTTTCAACTTGGCAAACCCCCCCTCACTCCATTATGCAGGGTGATGTGACTGGTTACAAACACTGATCACCAGCAGGCAGCAGTGTCTCACCCTACTAACACTCACAAAGAAGAAACCCTAAATCAAACCATATACTAGTTTCTGACCTCTGCACCTTGCGCTCGATGGTCTGAGTCGCTACCTCCCAGACAATTATCAGCAGCAAGCAGCAGTAATGAACTGCTATAGAGTAAGACCTGCACACCCAGCTTACCCCATCCTAACACTCTGTAGGGGCTATTTACCCCTGATAACGCCCTAAACATCAACCCTGATATAGACCTCAGACCTCTGCACTGTTCTTTTTAATTGCAGGATGATCTGATTCATTACCCCGCAGATAGTGATCAGCAGCAAGCAGTCCTAAATCCTACTAACACCGTGGAAGCTCAACCCTCAATCAAACCCCAGACCCTCTACATTGTTTTCTTGATTGCAGGATGATCCGAGTGGTACCCCCCAGACAGTGATCAGCAGCAAGCAGCAGTACTAAACCCTTACTAACACCCTTGAAGCTAAACCCTCAATAAACCCCAGACCTCTACATTGTTCTTGATTGCAGGATGATCTGACTCAGTACCCGCCAGACAGTGATCAGCAGCAAGCAGCAGTATTGAAGATTGCTGATGCTGATGCTTTCAACTGGGGGTATGACCCTGTGCACTATGGGGTACCAGAGGGCGGGTACAGCACACAACCAGATGGAACACTTAGGGTGCTGGAGTTCAGGGAGATGGTGCAGGTGGGTGGGGGTTTAGGGTTTAGGTAGTGGGGGCCCTGAGGGTGGGTGGTGCTTTAGGTTTTAGGTAGTGGGGACCTTGAGGGTGGGTGGGGCTTTAGGGTTTAGGTAGTGGGGACCCTGAGGGTTCTGGTTTTCAGGGCCATGGTGCAGGTGGGTGGGGGTTTGGGGTTTGGGTTTAGGGGGGCCCTGAACAGGGGGGCCCTGAGGGTTCTGGAGTTCATGGTCATGCTGCAGGTGGGGTTGGGGTTTAGAAAGAGGGGTGATGGAAGGTGTGCGCAAGGATGTAATGGTTATGGGGCCCTGAGGGTTTTGGAATTCAGAGAGATGGCGCAGGTGGCTGGGTGTTGAGGGTTTTGGGTTTGGGGGTTTTGAGTGGTTGCTCGCACAATGAGAGTTTAGGAAGAGGGGTGAAGAGGTGCAGGCGGAAGAGGGCGACGGTGGAGTGTGCCTGATGCTACGTAGTTTAGGGAGGTAGTGCACATGGGCTAAGTTCCTGGTTTAAATACAGTCTTTCCTATTCCCTGGGTCCCCCCCTGGGTTTTTCCAGGTTTGTCAGCAAGCGTGGAGTGTTAGGTTAATGTGCCGGTGCCCCTCGTTGTGCACGCTGACACATATAGCTTTTGTTGCACCTTGCTGTTCTTTGTGACAGCTTAAGGTGCGGGACCTATGGCACTTCTTGCTATCATGGAATGTAATGATAACATATGTGTGATTGATTGCTGATCCACTATTGGTTGTGTGGGATCATGACTGTGATCAGAAGCCTTGTGTTTACGGCCCGGGTTTGTTTGGGCCATCGGCATAGCTGGTCATGCGTTCCATTTGATATGATTGAAGGGCTGTTCCTTCTCGCGGCGCATGCTGACTCGATCTAGCCTCAGCTTCTGCAAGAATGGAAAATGCATCGGTGAGTATGTGGCCTTGTGGCTATGGCTGTTGGCCTTTCTCATTCATGAGCATAGATGTTCTACTCATTTTGATTTACGGTAGTTGCATATAACTACTCCTCCACTTTGCCTGCTTGTCTATTGCTGACAGCACGCTATTGGTGAGCAAAGGAGGAGCCCATCGCCAGACGGTTTTGCTGCCTAAAACGTTTCAAGATGAAGAATTCAATGCGTGTTTGATTAACTTATCTAAGCCATCTTCCTGTGTGTCTGTCCCTCTACCTTTCTGTAGGCCCTCCATTACCTGGGATACCGAGTGGTTCTTGATGTGGTGTATAACCATACCTTTGCTAGTGGGCCTTACAACAAGTACAGTGTACTGGATAAGGTGGTGCCTGGGTATTACCACAGGTCAGTGGAGGGGGGTTTAGGGCCATATACTTGCAGGGCTTAGGCTGGAGTAATTAATTATGGTTTAGAGTGGTGCCTGGGTATTACCACAGGTCAGTGGATGGGGTTTTAGGGCTTAGACTTGCAGGGCTTAGGTCGGAATCATTTAAGGTTTAGAGTTTGGATGTCGGAGCCAGTCTTTTTTATCGTGCATGGGATTACTTGTCTCGGCCTGTTGGCCATCATCAGATCCACTTGAGCGCATGCAACAAAATCTTTATATACATCACGGCGTGGGTGGGAAGGACAAGGGAAGGGTGATGAATACGGAAGAAGGTGTTATCACAGTTTGTGCAGGCAACGGTTTAGGGTTTTGGAGGTTGGCAATGAGGGAGTTGGGGAAGAGGGGGGGGGATGTAGGCGGCCACCAGAGTGGTGTCAGGGTGTAACCCGGGAGGGGGGGGGGCACAAAAGAGGGCCGTTCTTAGGGGTAGGGGATTGGAAGAGCTTGGGTCTAATGGGGATTGGGAAGGGAGCTTGGGAAGGCAAGTACAAGGGGTTCCTCCCATAAATGCGGAGCACTCACCAGCACACTGCATTGGCAGGCCTTCTAAACCCCCTAAACCCGCATCCCTGCTATGCCAAATACCCCCTAAAGCGCTTCACCCCCATGTCTGACCCGCCTCTTCGGCCCTCCAAACATCGCACTGTGCTCGAGGGAGGATGGAGATGGAAAAAGGGGAGCACTCTTACATCACTCGCGCATCACCCCTAGGCAGACAGCAGGGCAGTTACAACTAAATCAGCAGGGTCAAGGGATAAGGCTGAAAGGGAAGGGAGGAGGGAAGAGTAAGGGGGGGAGGGTTTATGGGGGAGGGGTGCTGCAGACATGTACTTCTGCCAGTACTGAGTTTGCTGTTGTGTGTTGTCATGCAGGCGTGGTGAGAATGGTGATTTGCTGCACAGCACATGCTGCAACAACACAGCCAGTGAGCATAAGATGTTTGAACGGTTCATGGTGGACGACCTCACACATTGGGCAAGAGACTATAAGGTGGGGTAGGGGAGCGATGGAAGGGGGGGGGGCAGGGGGAGAGGGAGGGGGGGCAGGAGGGGGGAAGGGAGGGGGGCA